>JAACJT020000713.1:4841-18115 GCA_009936485.2 Gymnarchus niloticus | reverse complement strand
AGGGAAGAAAAAATCCATCGATGGGATAACCTGGTCATTCAGTGGATTCAGGTACTCAGCTGATTTAATTTTATTGCTGCATAACTTTGCTAAGCCTAGACCAGACTGTTGGCTCTTAAGTACTGTATTTGCTTATTTAAATTGAAACAGTGACTTTTTTTTTGGCCAGGTAGTGTGTATGCTCATACATAATGTTTGCCCTGTATTGTTATAGCTATAGAAAATCTGTAGCTTACTGCACTTTATAAAATTAAACCTCATGAAGTACAGGTGTGAAGTGATAATCCATTTTTTCTTTAACCAATCACAAAAATCATAATGCCTTGCTGTTATGTAATAAAAATAATGCATATTAAAGAAATAATACTTTCCATTGTCTTTATAATCATTTATCTAATTTCACAGTTGCATTAGGGTATAATTACTTAATTAGACTCAGTGCATTTGAAACAGTAGAATATTGCTTCTTGTGCTGTGTATCAAACTATACACTCATACACAACATACAGCCTGACGAACAACACCAAAGCAACTTCCCAGCTGTTAGAGTCAGTTTTTGTCTGTCTTCGAGATGCAGAGAGACACAGCTACAAGCTCGAGCAGCATAACTACCGTTAATTTCTTAAGGTAAACAGTGCTTTGTCAATTTTCTTTAGTCATGTGATTAGTGTTTTTAATTTTTTTATCTAAATAACTATTGGGTAAAACCTTACATATGACAAAATGACTTTTACAAGTATATTTATTTTGATCATATATTTCCTCATCTAATAGTTTACTTTGGTACAAGTTAAACTATACATATTATCACAGTTGTCACCAGACTAGGGTTGGCAGGACCAAGAGACCAGGGAGGTGAGAAGGCAAGTTTAAGCACAAAACTTTTTTAATAACAAACATTATGAAAATAACCATCAGTCTGGTAATGCAATACAAGGGGAAGCAACATGAATGCAACATAAGACAAGACAAGGGTCACAGGGAAAAGGGCACAGACTGACAAGACTAGGAAACAATCACAAACAAGACAGGTAGTGACACAAACACACAGCACAGGCAAGAGGAGAGACACAGGCTTAAATAACACAAGAGACAGGTGGACCACATGAGTCAATCAGGATAAGGGCAGTTGGCAAACAAGGAAACACAATGGGCAGACCCAAAACTCTGGTCAGTACTCCAGGGACCTGGAGTCCCAGAGCGCTGGTGCACAATCTGTTAGTTTCTTTGATAACGCTTTCAAAAATGCAACATAAAATTTAAGATTTTTCATGATTATATGTATACACACACATATATCTGTATTAAACAAAACATAAAGCACAGAGTTGATTAACACAAGAAAAAAAGTGTGTTCAGAATATGTGGTAAATACAAATATATTTTACCAAATGTATTGGTAAAAATTCAGCTGAAAAAGGCAGGCCAGTAGAAAACAAATAACATCAGCAAATTAAAGTTGCCTTAGCTCGCCATACATAGGCTTTCACATATGGAATTCAAACAATTTCTCCGTAAACACAGCCAAAAACTGCTTCTGGTTGCTCCAGCTGTTATTTGACATGTCAAAGCTAGTCTCCCTTATTCTCTGATCCCTGGTTTACCTTGCTTGCTGTATTCATGAGAAGGAAGTGACCTTTACATAGCGGCTGTCTCCATCTCGGTCTCAGGATATATGACATTGTCATAGTCCTGTGAAGAATCAGCCTCCAATTCAGCGGTTGCAGCTCCTGACTCTGGAAAATCAGCAATAAAGCTAAGCTTTAGCAAACAGGTAAAACTCATGAAGAAAATATTCACTGATGTGCAGTATAACACACAGTGATTTCCGTGCAACTGAATCAAAGTTACAGTGATACAAAACCTGTACTTATTCTAGATTGAGTGGGTTGATTGTGCATTATGATAAAGGAGTCCATAAACATGTACCTTATGTTTTGCCTCATTTAAGAGGATCACACATGAGTAATTATACTGACCTCGTTCGCTCATTCACATAATTTCCTCGGTAAAAGCGCCAACATCCTGGTAGTCACCGCTCTCAAACACAGGTGAATTTATTTGTGTATGTTTTGCTGTACAACAAACGGTTTGTGCATTTGACTTTTTATTATAGATCAATGGCCAATATATTTTATATTTTTGAAGCCAAGAATAGCACAACCACAATTTTAAATGTATAGTGATAAAAATGTTTTTTGTAAGATGAAAATACATTTCTATACTAATCATCCCCACAAAGTCTATGTTTATTGACAAAACATCACATTGACTTTGACATAAAAGTTAAACACAACTTAAGAAAACCACCAAGCATGTCCTAAACAACATAAGGGTTATGTGTTAAATTTTCGCGAAAAAGTAAGAGACAGAAAGAGTGCCCTCTGCTGTTGGTTTCCTGCTTTATTTATAATTTTGTCATGGTATTGCAGTGGTGTGTGAATCACAAACTGAGTTTGAATATCACAAAAATTCTCATCATATGTTCATGTACTCATGGTACTGTGCTCTAGTATTATGATACTGGATATTAGTTTGACCTTGACAAAATGCTCATTAAGCAAATCCTGTAACACACATGCAATTTTGTGTGTATATTATACATTATTGTGACGTTTCCCTGTTGATATCCCCTTCTAAATTTTTACAGCCACAAATCACAAAACTGTTTTTTTTTTTTTTTTTTCACTTACATTTTCTGGTTCCTCTGTGCTTTGCCTGCCAAAACACGATGACAGCTATCATGATCACAAGTAAGGTGCCCACCATCGTTCCCACAATTACACCAGCAGGGGTGCTAGTTTGGACATCCTCTTTGTAATCTGAAATCAACTCAAAGGGCATGAGCTTCAACTTAATGACCCAGGTGTCAACAATAGCCACAACTCACTTTTCGATAGAATTTCAATGCTTAAAAACATATTTAAATAGTTAAAGAGCAGTATGACACGGCGACTCGGTGGTTAGCACTGTTGTCTCGCACCTCCAGGATTGGTGGTTTGAATCTCAGCTCAGTGTGCGTGAGTCTGTATGTTCTCTTTGTATTTCAGGGATTTCCTCCCGTAGTCCAAATACATGTGCTCTAAACAAACTGGTTTGGTGAAATCGTCTGTAGTGTATGTGTAACGCTGGCCTGAGATGGGTTGGTACCCCATCCAGGGTGTCTCCTGTCTTATGCCCTAAGGCTGCCTGAGAACGACTCCAGGTCAACCCTGAATAGGATTAAGCGGTCAGGGAAATGGATGGACGCGTAGTATCAGTGCAATATCTAACAGGTCCATTTTGATTTTAGAAGCAAGTACTGTGGTGTAAGAAATCTCTCTGCAGCTGGACATGCACTAAATAAATGACTGATGCAAATGAGAACTAACTATTCATACCTCGTCATCCCACACAGCCTTCTGGAACAAAAATAACAGCTGTTGTACATACTCTTGGTAAATGATCCTTTAGTGTTGGGTTTTTTTGAATCGTGGAAGGTAGTGCTGAAATGCATGGGGTCACAGGGGCTCAGCGAAAGGATTTGCTGTCTCACACCTCCAGAATACAGGGTTCAAATTCGGCCCTGTGGCGCTGTGTCTGAGCTCTCTCTGGGTGTGAATGGGTTTTCTCCCACAGTCCAAAGATAGCAGTTTAGGTGATGTCACCCATAGTAAGTGGATATGTGTGTGAGTGTCCTGTGACTTGCGTTTCATCCAGTATGAATCATATTGTAAGTCCTATATCCCCACAACCTTGACTGGACAAGCTGTTATTGAATCTGTAGAGCAACATACATTGTCATTGCTCTAGCATTACTGACATATCTGATGCCCACTGAACCAAAGTTTAGCTTTACATTCGCAGTAGATAACAGTGGATGCCTGTTCCCGGCAGGAATCTCTCGTGACGCAGTATTTGATGAAGTTCTCAGAGCCATTGCACTGCAGTGAAGTCCTGGGGGTGTCAGGATTGGAACTGTTCTTTTCTATGTACTGCACACCACCACAGTTCAGCTCTGAGCAGATCATTTTACTTTCCTTTTGGTTGGAGGAAACACTAAGGGGGCAGATGAGTTCACAGCTGTTTCCACAGCAAATTTCAAATGTCCCTCCACATTTCTTCTGTAGTTTGATGCCATCTAGAATATAAATACAATGACAATAAATGTATATCTTCAATCTCTCCTCTATTTTCATGTATATAGTATATGATATGAAACAAGGCCATTTGTGGTATTTCGAATATCTATGACTTCAATTCATATGTATGTATTCACACTACATAAAATTTGCACTTTTATGTTTTTAATAATTCAATTAATAAAATATCCATTGATAATAATATTTCAGTTAAGTTTGCCTCTCGCTTCATTTTTCAGTTTTGCATTTACTTATAATAAGTGAATTACTGCCAAAGCATTTTTCTGACATTTTACCATAATTTAAAATAAATTCACATTACAACCATTTCAAACCATTTTATAAAAATTGTAATACACATTTTACTGTAAATAAACAGACTTGAAGTTGACGATACTGAGCAATTCTTCATTTTTCAAAAGAGATGAAGTAAAAAGTATTCTATTACAACAGGGATAAAGATTAGGAAAAACAATGGGCCTGCATTACTGTACGCTCCCTCAGGTCCATTTTAGTTTTAGAAGTACTGTTAGATAAAAACGTTGTTTTTCTGTGTGAATGGGTACAAATTTTTACTGAGAGTACTGTTTTATCACTAACAGTAGTACCTCAGTGAGTTTCTCTTATTGAAGTAGTTCCAGAGTTGGCTCAAAAGTAGGTATCACTTACCTGTGCAAACTACCGAGATGTACTCATTGCATATGCCCGCTTTTGAAGCACACTGCCAGAGTCTTGACTCTTTGCCTGTACAATTGAAATAATTAGCCTGAGCTAGATTATTGTGCTGTTTGATGCTATGGGAGATAACATCTCCACACCCCAGCTCCTGACAAACCACTCTGGAGTTTAAAATGTCCCACTCGTGACCACAAACTCCCCTTGTGATGCCAGAGCCGTTCATCTCTATCTTGCCAAAGCATCTGTTGCCATCGGGTATGTTCACAACTGGGTTATCTGCAGAGTAGAGATGAATCACTTTGCCTTTAATTTGACAGGCATTACCATAGCTTTAAAAGAGCTTTCTTTTGATTCGGTTTTACCTGTGCAGTTGACATAGAGCTGCACTGGCTGCGCTCCGATAGGCTCTTCACTCATGACACACTCCCAGATGCTAGCTTCCTGTCCAGTACAGTTGTACGATTTTCTCCACCACTTTTTCAGATTGCTCTTCAGCCCCGAGTACTGGCTGTAGCTCCCACAGTGCAGGTACCAGCACAGAACTTGGGTCTCATTTGTACCCCAGACCTGCATGCGTACAGGAAGGAGGCCATCCTCACCCAGTGTGAACACCCTGCCCTCGCATGCACTTTTGCCACCCATCAGCATCATGTGGGCCCAACCTGGGAGCAGGACAAGGGGGATACCGGGTAGGAAATAATGACAGAACAATAAGATCCTCCTCAGCTCTCAGGGTATGTTCTTGTAAAAACAGCAAAAACTGAATCATACTTTCATGATAGTGGGCTGTGCTAATTCTTAGCAGAGGAATATATTCTTAAAAAAATTAACACCCCACAATCATGTATGTACTGGATAAGCAGCTGAACGAAGGTTGGATGGAGGAAAAAAACAATAGGGTAAATTGAATCACATAGCTTGATTAATGTTAATTGTTAATTAAAATTATTGATACAAAAAGCAAATTCTTTTTAACATGAATTGTCCTTTCAGGGAAGCTCTTACAGCAGTATACAGCTTTGGACCAGGTCTTAAAACTAACATTTCCCTTGGAGAAGATTAACAGCATGGCATCCTAAAGTGGGCAGCGTTTTAAAGGAATTGGTGTAAACATCCTTTACGTGAAGAGTCATAATGAGCATCACCGAAAACATGCAACGCCCACATACCAGACCACTGAACACCAACTTTCCTGCACACCTTCTGCTTTGTTCCTGTTCTGCAGTTAGTTATGGAGGCATTACCATTTGAACAACTGGCAATGTCCAACAATCCCTGGGTGAGAAATTCACTGTAGGTCGCAAAGCTGTCAACAGAAAGAGCTGATCCACAGCCGACATTTTTACAGATCATATTTGAAAAGTTCTCCATTAACGTGTTCAGGCAGATGGGATTCCATTTGACCAAGTGGAAGAGTTCAACATTGCCTGAGCAGTACTTCTGTGAGCCTGACAGTCTGGATTTTAAACTTGCTAAAAAAAAAAAAAAATACCCACAGCACTCATTCATGCATCACATATGTTAATATTCATTTTCAGCAGAAGCTTATGTACATAGTGTATATCTACGTCCATATTGTGCATTCCACAGTGTCCGAAGCTTTAAAATACTCCATGAAGGGAAATTAGGAAAAGAGGCCTTCAAATAACAACACCAGTGGAGTGTATACATTTTAAGCCATAATAAACTTAAATACAAAAAAGCAAAGTCAATGCTACCTGTGCAGAACACAGAGACTGCGTTCTTGCAAGACGATGTGTTTGTATGAAACTTAATATCGCACAGTGATACATTCTTAATTGCTGCTGGGCAGTAGATGCTGCTAAACCAGACCGAATTGGTTCCTTCTATCTCATCTCATTCTATCTCAAAGCACTGTGCTGCAGCCCAAGTTTTGGCACAGCATTTCCGACTGCTCCTGCGTCCATGAGTTTGCACAGACAGATGTCATTCTTGCACAGCTGCACCATTGCCCAGCAGGTGTTCTTCAGATGTACTGACACTTTGCCTGCAAAGACAGGCAATGAATACCAATTTTACTCTGTTAATTAAATATAAGACTGAAGACAAAATGAACACCAGGACATCAGCCTGAACACTTTACCTGAACAGATCAAGTAAGCTGCTTTACTGTAATTGACAGCATGTGACAGTTTTTGTTTCTTGCAGTCAAAGAGGGATGTCTCATTGGACGTGCATTTGTAAAGGTGCATCCACCATTTATGGTGCTCGACTTCAGACGATTGGTTTTTGAAGGAAACGGCATGCCCACATTGCCTCTCTTTACACACCACTGTGGCAGACTGATTGTTCCAAGTTTCCTCAGATGCTGCCAGCCAATAGGTTTCGCCCCTGTGCTTGATCATCACTCTGCCAGAGCAGGGAGTTTCACCCTGAATGTAAAGAACTCTGTCCTCTGAAACAAAGGAGAGGGGAATGAATTAAAAAAAGGAAACATACCAAGTTATAAATATGTTTACTGTTCCTGGATGATCCTGAATAAAGTCCTGCTCGTGCAAACATTACATCGCAACACTATAATTAATTTATAAAACAACCATCTCCCTGGTCAGACTGTATATAGACTGTATTGATTGGTTTAGAATAAAAAAAAAAAAAAAAATTAAAAAGTACATTCCAGAGACCTAAAACTTTTTCTGATACTGTTTTGGTTTTCATATTTATTTTTTTTCCTTTTTTACCCTTTAACCATATTTAAAATTCATGCAATCTAGATTATACATTTAAGGAATGAAGTACTTGTCTGCAATCAAAATAATTGAAATACCTTTTATATAAGAAAACACACAAAAAGCAGCTTTAGTGAACAATATAATTTGTTAAATTTGTTCATAGGTTATGTCTGTAATTCTCCAGTATTGAGGTAATGATGCTGGTGCATCGGTCCAAGATGGAATGTAGTGACTGTAAATGGAAAAGAACAAGCCTGCTTATGTTGGCATTTAACTTTTATATTGAAGTTCACATTATTAGTGATCTCAAATTCATTCAAACATCGAGCAATTGATGAGGCACCTTCCAGACAATCCAAATTCTTATTCAAAACTAGTGCCGCTCCCTCCCTCTGTAATTGTAGGCTGTAATTAAAGCTTTGGCCACAATTTTGACTTCTGCAAACTTTGTCTGCATGAGTCTTAGCCCAGTCATCTGAGCTCACAGGCATCCAGGTTCCTTTAAATAAAATCTCCACCATACCAGAACACTTCCCATTACCATCAGTAAGATACACCTGTACACTATCTGCAGAGATGAAACATAGAATATACTATTACAGATCTAAAACAAATTATGCCTCATTGCTTTTTAAAATGACAGTATCCAGCTCATTACAGGGTCCTCCTGTGATAGGGGTCTTAATAGGTAGAAATGCTTAATCAAATTGCGGAAGTCAAAGTCAATAATGATGCCACTATTTGGAGATTCTGAACTCTGAATACCTATATGCAAATGCAAAATTGAAGCCATATTGAACTTACCGGCAGCTAATATATCCTATCCAAAGGAATAGATTACCTGAATGTACACATGAGCACATAAGAATATAACACAAAAAATTTTATTTAATTAAAGATAACACTGATCTTCACAAACAACAGCAGCTTTGCTACACTTTTTGGTTGGTCCATATTTAGCTAAGCAGTGCAAAGGGACAACTCTGAACCAACACAATCCATATGGTTAACCAAACCATCTGTGGTCCAGTCTCGAGTCCAGGAAACACACACGACTTCTCCACAGCCCAGTTCCCTGCAGACCACTCGGCCGTCATTTACATTCCACGAATCAGAGCACACAGCCTCATGCTCGTCGTTTCTCGTAAAATGCACAGCCCCAAAACAGTGACTGCGCTGGTTTTCCTTCAAGAGCACCAGCTTAACAGTGTCTGGACCAAAATAAAAACAAATAGTTTGTAATATGAAAAATGTTCTGACCCTTGATATGTTCACTCAATACATGAGGTCACAACTCCATAAAAAAATTATTTTTGATGAAGTAGCTACATTGGTTTTAAGAATTTCAAAAAGATGCTGTACTAAAAATAATCAAAAAAACTTTTGAACTTTACCAGAACAATTGAGAGTGATGTCTTGTGAAGTATTAGAGGCTAAATATTTCTGAGGACCCGCAGTGCAGAATTCTGCATATGGTTTCAGGATCTCTCAAGGTGTAGTTGGGTTCACACACCGATTTCCATGTCTCACCCACTTCCACCTCCAAGTTCCCCAAGCAGAGATTTTCCCCACCACTCAGACGCAGACATTTATAATCTGTTCAAGGGAAATTGTAGTTTTTCCCAAATGTTACCATATGTAAGAGTGATTCAGTAAAATGGAGAGTTTAGCACTGAGAAATTGAAATCAAACTGAATGTGTGGCTTCAAAAACACTTTAATTTCTTTTCATATTGGTACATTTCAAGGGGTTTTTGTATTATTAAAGGTCATTATTTTATACAACTCTTGTGGTTCAGCTCTCATGTAACGTCTGTCTTAGATATAAATTTAGTTTTATATTATTTATAATCCATCTGTTTTTCACCTACATTTTAACATTACTTCATTATTTACGTCAACAATGGACTGTGTACTTCTTGAATAATAATAATAATAATAATAATAATAATGTGTTGTGATTTTTGTTTAAATCAAATGTATATTATTATTATTAGTAGTAGTATTATTATGCATTTGAATTCAACAACAATCTCAATTATTTCCTAGAATCTTTATGATCAGTTGGTTCGCTTTAAAAGATGAGGTTATTAAATGATTGCAGGGATGCTTGTTTGCTGTAACCTGGAAGGTTGTTCTATAAGCAAGGGGCATAAAGGGGAAAGGTATGATCAACCATGGTACTGTTCACACATTAAGGCAACATTGCTTTCCTCTGATTTTACACCAGAAACACATTAATTGACAATGAGTGATTATGTATGAACATGTTTTCAGCTAAGTAATATTCTGTTTAAATTAATTTAAAACTCTGGTTCAAATCCGATAGTTCTGTGACGTTCTGCTATGGTGGTAAGAAATGAGACACATTTCACCACGTTTCTCATTTCCAGTGCATTCCACAGAACCGATCAGAATGGGGCCTTTGAATGGGAAGACTCCAGGCTTCAGGATTTGCTGAGCCTTGCCGCAGCCCAGCTGATGGCAGATGACACTGGCCTCCTCTAAACCTAGACAGATGGAAACAAACAGCAGCGAATGGATGCCCTCCTTAAAATAACCACTTTTATAGTCAAAATGTAAAGTAAATGCAATGCATGAAAAAGGTTGTCTATGTGCAGGTCTCCTGTATAATCTTGTGCCCTATTCTGCCTGGGATAGGCAGTGAGAAGATGAATTGGTATACCTGTCCTATGTTGGAGAGAGGTCTCTTGGAAGAAGGGTTATTGATTAGCATTGGTCTTATCCCAATTGTCATGACACACGCCGCCAGTTCCAGTAGAATTTGTGTGTATCTGTATGACACCAGCACATTCGTTTGTCAGGTTCAGCCCAATGTATTCTAGGGTGAAAAAAAATGTATATAAATATATACATATATTCAACATTCCACCTTTCTCAGTGGTTTTGGGAATCTCCTGAATATCATGTCCCTCTGCCCACCCTTCATCTCCGTATTTTTGCACATAACTCACAAATATCACCCATTGGTCTAGTGAAAAAGAAAAAAGGTTACATCATCCAACATTACGTTTCTTTGAAATATTCGGTGGTTCCAGACTTTTTTTGACTCCCTCTATATTTTCAGTACCTCTCTCTAGACTGTGTATTCACATACAACATGTCGCTAACCTGTTTTACTTATGAATGCGAATTTTTAATTATGAGATTGCATCTGAGCATTCAGTGTTGATGTGACTTGATTCACAGCTTTTTGTGTCGGTGCCCCAGCCAGGGAATTTGCAGTCCCACAGATTTTCTTCATTTCCATGGCACTCAATGCTATTCATCCACGTTTGGTCTGGGGGGTTGGGATAGATGTATCCCTTGGTGGAGTTCATGGGGCTGCCGCAGTTGTGCTTGTTCCACTTCTGGCTGTAAACACTGCCCCGCTCTCCCGGTAGAACACCGCTACATGGCCGGCAATCTATCCCCCTGCAAATGGATTCGTTGGCTTTCTGTAAGAAAGAATAATATTTTTTATATTTGCTTTCTATAATGAATGACTTGATTTTCATGTGTTTTAAGGTTTATAGCAGGAATTTTGAAGCCTTCACTTCTACAAAGTGGTGTGGTTTAGTATTTGTTGAAGTAGTCAATGTATTTGTTCAAATATTCCGTGATTAAATCTATGATACCTGGTCATTGAATTTAGGTAAAATACAATGTAGGTTGTCTATAATTCTAACAGATTTTATGTATTAGTTTATGCATTACTTAATGTGTTAATTAAATGTTAGATTTAAACAATATTCAAAAATTTATTCATTTTGTCAACTCACAAAAAAATGATACATTGTTAGTCACGGTTTGTCGGGCATGTACTGTACGTCATTACAGTTTATCTGTGTTCTGCAACATACTCACATATGTATGCATGGATCAATGTATATTGTTTCCTGTTATATATTTCTGTGACATTCTAATGCAGAAATTTGAGACTTCTGTAGGATTTAGCAGACACAATCTAAATGCAATTGTCCGTCCCTTAACAGAAAAGTTGCTGGTCATATTTTGTGACGTGCACATTGCTCTGATTACTGATAACTTTATGATGTGGACACCATGGTAAATGCAGCTCATTACAAGTCTTCAGCCCGTTCGACCAGAAATCAGTTTCAAATTTTCGTATTTCAAAAGTTAACATCAGTGTTTAAAAAACTGAAGGTAAAATAAATCTATGATGATAAACTCACCTGTGATACGTTATGTTGCTATCTGAATGATAATCCCAATTTATATAATCTACGTTATGAAGAATACTTCTTTAGCAGTTATTTATTCACCAGGAAGAACTCATTACAAAATTCTTTTGCCCTTCAAATCTACACACATACACAGGCATTTCATGATGTGTATAGTCATTAGGATAATTACATTTAAAAGACTATTATAAGGCTAGCTATTTCATGTGTATTTTTGTATTATGTGATCATTACTATGGTTTTTACTGAATTAGACAAGTACCTGCAATGAAATATTAAATGTGTTTTTTTTTTTTTTCTTATAGTAAGATTTCAGATTTTCACAATAAGCTGCAATATAACTTAAAGTTAGGATATAGCATGTTCTGGATGGCATATATATAGAATTTAAGAATTAAAGTCTTTAAATGATATGTTGTTGCTCTACCATTGCCACTTATATCTGTTCCATAGTTTTGGTTTTAAGGATTTTTATGCTTAATTGTTTGATCACTAATGATAATAGCTTTATTTTTTTTATGAATTAAACTTCTTGCAAGGAAGGGGAAAAGTTCTCTGCAAAAATACTGGAAAGCTATAATGTTTCCATTTTTAATAATTGATGAAAATATTTTGGAAGACTCTATCCACTGTTCAATAATTTCTACAATTATTTATTTTTATATTTTCAAATGAATTTGACTGGCAATTACTGATTTTATGGCTCAGTATTAAAACTAAAAGTGTTTTAAATATTAATAGCTTGATTTTGCTCCAACCAATGCAGGTGTCAAAAACTCACATACATTTACATTAACTTAATAATTTCCACTGATCTTATTATTCAAGTAATAACACGGAAGTTGCTGAAAGTGGGAAAAAAAATAATAATATTATGCAACTGAACCATTTAGACAAATGTTCTATTAAGAGAACTACAGGAGTTATTCACAAAACTGCTAACTTATTTAATATATTTATAATTGATGATAAATATTTATTCCAAGTGGTTTCTAAATACCAAAAAGGAAAATCTAAAATAATTTTATTCATGGATGGATTTATCCTGTTTCCTTTTAAATTTTGTTAAAAAATTGTGTTGCAGTGCACGATTAGATTTTCCTAATTTAAACCACAGTGAAATACTTTGTAAATATGCATAGGTCATTTTTTTCCCCAAAACAAATATAATGCAAGACAAGAGGAATAACAGGTAAATTCTCACTGCATAACATCCATGCATACACGAGCAGTGAAGTGACCCTCATGTTCGCAGTGCTGAAGCCTCAATGAAGTAATGATGTCAATGTGCATTGAATGTGAATCTCATTGGAATGATAGAGATCTCACTCAGGTTGAATTTTTAGAAGGAACCACATTCTAAAGTGGAACGAACTAAATTTCTGCACTGGATATTGAAAGAAAATGACACATTACTGTCTGAATGCTTTGATGATGAGCTGATGTGTACTTCAGTGTACTTCATTCATCTCTTCATATGAACATGTTCATTAAAATGGTTAGCTTAAATCTTATATTTCATTGTGAAATTAAATTTTTATGCATCACTAAATATTGTGTGTGTGTGTGTGTGTGTGT
>JAACJT020000712.1:0-18116 GCA_009936485.2 Gymnarchus niloticus | reverse complement strand
CAGGTAGAACGACTCGGACAGCCTGACAGCCCAAAAAAAGGAAAAAAATCCCCAGAGAAATAAACAACAATATGGATGCATCTGCGCTACCCTAAAAACATCAGCAGCCTTCAGCAGAACCAAGGTGCACAGAGAAAAATAAACAGATCGATGGATAACCAGGATTAAAATCGCTCTCTGGACAGAGCAGGGAGATGAACACGCCGTGGGCCCCTGCACAACCATATGGGCACTGCATCGTGTAAAACACACCGCATGCTTTTATCAAGATCCTAACAACACAAATTAAAAGCCCCAGAAGAATTACATTTTCAAGTAAATACTAATCCCGTGAGGGATCAGGCTAAAAAATACCCATCAGGATGAGATAAACGACCAACAAAAGTACCGAATACACTTGTGTACTGACAACAACCTCTAATTACGTACTCACATTTAACAAAATCAGATATAAAACATGAATGTTCAAGCAGAGCAAACCAGCATCTCAAGGCCTGACTAGAAGGTCCATCTCAGGTTCAACCACGGTGTCCATCAGGATATTGAAGTACCATCAGGGCCACAAATTCAGCCAAGGAAATATCTGAAGCAACACCTGATGATTCTAAAGTCACTTAAATTCTGAGCAAGTGGGTTAAAATCCGACATCGGCATAAAAACAGACAGAGGAGCCTTCTGCATGCAGGTCTTAACTTCATAATGTACATGAAGACCAAAATTAAGATAGCATAAAGTGCCAGTAATAACAAGTGACAACAGGCCATTATCGTTGTGAAGAGAAGACACCATCACACAGCCCACCGATTTGTTTAGTCTTAAGACTGAAAGATTTTCCTACACCCAGCATTCCAAAAGTCAAAATAATTACTTTAATACGGTTTTAGAAATACACACAAAATTCTCAGTTCCTTATTTCAGAAGCTTCCAATTCCTATTGCAGTGCACTTTAAACTTGAAATAGGATTTAAGCCATAGAATTTGAAGGGTTGATGATAGATGAGCATTGACGAAATCTCATTATGGTCGAGGGATACGCAAAGTGACCAATTTGTCTGACAGTGTCAGTTGTAAAGATCTCTTCACTCATTAAACAACGTTGGAGGTCATGTTGATAGTCGGTCAGTGCTGTCGCCAAACAGAGAATCTGTACACTCGGAGTGAATTACAGAACACGTTTTCCTTCCTTGAGATGTTGTACTGAGAACTTCAAAACTCAGGACACTCAGATGCAGTTACAGGTGTTGATGTGCGATGTCATAAAAACAGGATGCACGCTTGCATTCTCTGCTCATTAAATGATCCTCATCACGATGTTCTGTGGGCTTAACAGATGTTCCCTTCCATCATTTCAGAACGCAACAGCAATCCAGAATCCACGCTGATGGTTTTGTTCCAAGATTTTCTCCTTCCTGCACAACCATTGTCATGGCAATTTGAAGAGAACAGCAGGAAGGCAAAGCCAATGGTTTCAATTGAACACCACATCCTAGCCAGCTTTGTACCAAGTACCTTCCACCTCCCCTAGAAGAAAGATTAAATAAATGGCCCTGTGGAGAACATTGTAATTCACTCTCAGACATGCACAGAGACACGTAGATGGTGTGCAAGATGTACAGAAACACGGACTATGAAGATGTCCATCCCAAAATAAATCTGTACTATTAGTTATATATATCCTGCATGGGAAACATCACCCAGGTTTCCACCCAATGTTTACACAAGTTACACAACACCAGATCATCATCTCTACACTGGGATTCTGTTCACTCGATGTGTCATCTATGCTTCAGGGAAGCATTTAGGTCAGTAGAAAGTGACAGGACATGCTGTGAAGCCCGTCCTTGCCTACCGGACTCATTGGGAGAAACAGCATTGACATGCCGAACGGGCAATGGCCGCACAGACATTCTAAGACTAGGTATGTTAACCAAGACATGAAACACAAAGCTGCTATCCCAGAAGCTTGAGATATGGGGCTTTTCTTGTCAGACACTGAATTTTGCCATGGATAGCAGCATGGAGTGTGGACGAGCGAGTACTAAGGGACTGGATTTGGTATACGATGAACTGCAGTGATTTGTAGGTTTAAATAACCACATGGCCACGGCTGTTGTCAAGCCAACCCACCGGAGGCAGCATGACAGGGACCTGAATAGCTCCAACATACATCCACGAGCACAAATGGGTCATGTGGAAAAATGGAGTATCAGTGGATATTCCATACATCTTCAACACTGCTAGTCAAGAACTGGGTCTTGGTGAACGTGGAGCCAGTCCCAGGAAATACTGGCCAAGGGAAGCCCAGGATGGCACGCCAGCTCAACGCAGGGCATGGTCATACATATGATCACATGGCCAATCTAGAGATACCGCTTGACCTGACTGCTGAAAGAAAAATCATGGTAGCCAGGTGGATGTGTGTGTGTGTGTGTGTGTGTGTGTGTGTGTGTGTGTGTGTGTAAACAGGAGAACATACCAATTGCATACGCAAAGCCAGAGGCGACACTGAGCACCCCTAAACCACCATGTTGCACCGCTCTATGAAACATTATTTTAGTAGAAAAGCCAACAGGCTACCTCCAGGTGCCATGTTACCCATAACCAGTGTCTTAGAGGACTCACTGCACGAGACAGATGTCAACATGAAGCAGTGCCCATCTGTACAAACTCCACAGGTGAAACCCAAACAAACACTGTAGGCTGAAATGTGACACAAACTCACAAACACAAGTCCGTATCAGATGTTTAGCTGTGTTGAACAGAAACCAAATAAGATTTGAAGAACTTCCCAGCATACAGCGCTATGACCCAGAAACCACCTTTGTGGCTTGGGTCATACTCACGACCCAAAGCCAAACCACTTAGCCGCCCAGGTGCTACAGAACCACAAATTCTGAGAGAACATCTGCAGGGAAGCACAGTGCGAAAGGAGCCGGCGCAGTAATTGAAGCTCCAGAGGACAATTCTGATGAGGTGAACGCTTCATACAAAGACGAGGAACGTCAGCAAGGTGAACAGATGTCGAAGAGGAAAAAAAAAAAAAAAATTGTACAAAGATGAGATAAACACAAAGTTCTTCAGGTACGTTGATGGTTCCGGACAAGGTCACACAACTGGGTCAGAGTTTTGACATGGCACTCTTACTTAGACTGAAGAACTCCTGCAAAACATCCTATTGTACACAATCATAAAATACACAAGGAATTAGAATCACACGTCAAAATGCAATTAGGGCAACATACAAATATCGAACCATCAGCAAATGTCTGAAGAAAACACAGCCACCCCGGCGGGGACTCCAACTTTTAACTGGGGTTAGAACATCCCCAAAGGATTTATTTTTTTTAAACAAACTACCAAAACCTTGTAGTTCAGCTTCATACTCAACAGCACCGTGTGGTGTGCCAAGGCAGTTTGTCTCCGAACTACGCAGTACAAGCACGACGGGGCGGAGATTTACACGCTCCCAAGCCAAAAGCACCAGCAGCTCCTAAACGGAAAGCAGCCAGCCATGACCGACGACCGATTTCGAGGTTCCCGGAAACACCGCAGAGCCCCGTTCATGAAGACACGTTAAGCCGAAAGTTAGCACAAAAATAAATAAATAAAACACAACAAAACACTCAGGCATTCACTCGAAACAGCGTGGCTAACAAAGCCACAATTCACAGGACAGATAAAACCCAAACGACCAACAGCTTCAAATCTCCTGCCCACTGTGATGCCGGTGGCTATTTCACAAGCCCCATCTGGCTGGCCACTGTTAGCTACTCCCCTCCAAGACCCTGAAGGGTAACCATCATAAAGCAGGACATGATGTCAGTCTAGAGTGATGGAACATCAGTCTTAATCAAGATGTCAGTGGTGCATTTTCACTTAATGGAAACAGGAAGACATCACTTTTGTCATTGATCATAGTTCTTAAATGTAGAGACCAGGAAAAGCTTTCACCTCAGATTTAGGGAGACATAATGTAGCACACCTTTAATGTGGGTGTGGGGGGGGGTTAAATCTACAGTGTGCTTCCTGTTCCCCTCGTAAACGGAGACTGAAGCTCGGGCAGGGAGGGGGGCTATAGTACGGCGGATAAGAAAAGAGCCACCAAGTGAAGAGAGTACAACCAAGAAGCACTCTTCACTGGGAGGCAGGGGGACCGGCAGAGGCAGCCATTAAGGAGAGGAGACCGGCCGGCTGCACACAGGTAATTGCTTAAAAAGAGCTCCAGACCCAGGCACCCAGCCTCTGAGGGTCACCCTCAGACCTTAATGGCTGCATTTTTAGAACTATTGAATATGATTGATCACAGCCTGGGCAGAGGGTGTTTTCAGCAAGGAAAATAATGAAAAACTGCAAGATGATCGATCGTTGCCAAATCACAGCACAGGGGGCCTTCAAAAAAATAAGACCCCGGTGCAGAATTTTTATTTTAATGGCCACAACTTTAACAGAGGATGTTTATCATTTTTAACACTGGGTAGAATAATTTACCATCACCATACAGAAGCCGGCGAAGGGAAAAGGTCTTACACACATTTGGTTAGCTGTATATTTCAGCCAAATGAAAATTGATTCAGTAAAGTTATTTTCTCAAGTGTCACAGAAATTGCTTGACAGCATATAGTTAAGGGAAATTTACCAACTTAAAAATCCCATTTTCTAGGATGGTAAAAAACAAAAATGACCCCCCCACAAGGAATATAATGTACAGAATTTTAGTAAGCCATCTATAGCCCGTGCCATTTGTCAGGTGCAAACATAAGTCGATCGACTGTGGCTGACGGTAAAAACTCTTAGACCATTACCCGCTCGCTACAGCCGGTAAGACATCCTACGGCACGGTAGCGGAGCCAAAATCCACCATCTGGTCGCCATGGTGAGGCCAGCTCAGGCCGGTCTCAATGGCTGCACTCACGTCAGCAGGAACCGCGCACGGCTTGAGGTGGGCTCCATCGTGTCGGGTGAGGCCCGCTGCCCGCTACACACAAGCCAAGGCGGCAGGGTGCTCATTAGCGCACAGAACGGAGAGCGACGTCAGCTGGAGGGAAGCTACTCCAACCTGAAAGCCAGGGTACAGAAATTAACATTTTCTCGAACCCATGGCAATGAATGAATGAATACTAAAACACGTGCCTCTCGACATCTTAGTAAATCAGAGTATTACACTGTAATTGAAATCAAGTAACGTTTTCAGGAACATTTCCAAAACAAAACATGCCTTCCTGGATGTCTGTAAAAATACAGGCCATGTGCTAACAGCTACTAAGGAATTCGATTCACGATCATTAGAGAAACAGTAAGCCTTCAGACGTGGCAGCTAGATGAGAATTACAGTTAAATGACATCCGAACCCACATACCAGAGACGGTCCAGTTTATGAGCTGGCTGGACCAGGTGCAGTTCAGCAGAAACTAAATCGGTAACATTTCTTTGCTCCACCGACGTCCTCATCGCTGCGTCAACAATCATACACAGCACACGCCATGAGAAGCCGCTTGCTATGCTTCTGGGACCTTGGGTGCAGAATTCAGCTGCAGTTTCACCTCCCAGCAAACAGCTCACTCCTCGTTAGGCACTGATCTTAAAAGTGTAAATGCTGATGTTACGAAACTTTCTCCTGCGGTTTTTTTTTTTAACAATTAGGCGCCAGTTTTACACGGGCATTAACATGGCAGTAACTGGAAGGCCTTAGTCTTTCACGCCCCTCCCCCGCAGCTCCGGTGCCCAGATCTTTCCATGGCACGGACACGGGGATCTCCTGGCACGCTGGCCCATTGGGCGGTGCTGCCGCGTTCCCATCTGTTGCATTGCACCCTGGCCTCCCGTCCCCCCCCCCCCCCCCGCTACCGAGCAGTAGCCATCTGCCACACATCCTGAGGCAAGCTCTTCCTCGCAGGCTCGGACACCACACTCTCTGATGGGGGGGCAATGCTTTTGCCACCCCCCCCCACCTTCTGAAAAGGCAGAGAGACACACCGGGATGATTGGAATAAGAATCGAAAGAGGATGCCGGCGTTCCTGCCGTCTGCCAGGAGGAGGAAATGCGGCAAACACAACAACGACATGTCAATGCCACAACGGGAGAACGGGTTGGCCTGGTGATCAGGTTCGGTACAACCGTCAGAGGACAAGCCTCCAGGAGCTCAGCCCAGACGCCGCTGATGATGCCTCGTTAAGAAACGGGGCTCCACTTTGGCTGCCGTCCCTACCTCCGGTGGTTTGCTGCATCAGTACTGGCATCCACCCTGGACACACCTAAATATACACCAATCACTCAGCATCAATCGATACCACACGATAAACCAGCAGTAAATCAGGAGATATAGATTAACATGCAGACATAAATCAGTGGAAAACAACCGTCCTCAGGATAACGTAGCACACCACCACCCTCCCCCAAATTATTTTTGTGTGCTTGTTTCTATGGCAGCAGATCTCACTACTGCGCTATAAGTTTACAAAAAGAGGGAAAAAAATATAAATAAATAAACAGAAAATGGAAAAGCCAGTGTGCAGCGTCAATAAACCCGAGAGGAGGCAGGGCCCGGCCTTACAGGATATAAGGGCAAATGAAACAGGCCCAGCATCCATCAATACACGACAGAGGTGCCAGGTCCAGGCCCAGCAGACCACGGGAACAACCAGATCACCTGACCACCTCCTCCAATACACTGCTGTCCATCTGACTATCACGCCACATTGTTCTTTCATATCGTGTTAATGAACCTGTCCAGCCTGGTTTCAGCCAAAGCAGGATGGGCCTCCCCCTTGAGTTTAGTTCCTCCCAAGGTTTTTTTCTCCTGAGGGAGTTTTCCCTTGCTACTGTCACCCTTGGCTTACTCTCTGGGGACCTTGGGCCCAGGACTATGTAAAGCACTTTGTGACAATATTGTTTGTTAAAGGCCCTATACAAATAAAATGGAATTAAAATTGAATAGGGTGGGGGTGAAAAAAAAAAAGCACATTATAGTACTGTATTGGGGGAGGGGGCATGGTTACAAGATTCAGTGGCCGTCGGGACACCCTTTGTCCAGCTTTCCACACCGTGGACATCAGGCTCTGGGATGCTCCCCATGGTGCAAGGCAGTGTCTTTGATGAGTTAGGCTCCCAAGACAAAATTAGACCAGGGGAGGGTCTCTCAGCCTGCCTCTGATGGCTCAGGGTGAAGTCGAAGGAGTTTAAGGCTTTATTGGACATCACAGCAGTGTCCATTAAAAGGCTGGGATTCGAGAATGAGTAGAAACAGACTATATCAAGCAGAGGCAGTAAGGGCTGAGCAGGTGATTAAATACTCGTATGAAGTGAAAGTGTTAATGTACTTGTAGAAAAGCGACACTGTGGTCACCACGGTAGTCTGAATTCTATCAGTATTCTGTTCCAAATGGAGTATTTCAGCATTTCCCATGAAACACGGGAAGCCCTCTGCTTTCAAACACACGGCGTGGTAAGTTCCCAGCGCCAGATGTCTCCCGAACGAGGTACACATCGTTTCCATCTCACTTTCAGTCAGTGCCAGGAGACCTCCTCTGAAGGCCCCTCGAAAAGAAACCCAGGTGGCTTCCCCACAACGTTCATGCCGAATGCGAGAAGGCGGGGCGGCTCTGTGGGGAAACCGTCAATCAACAGCAGCGGAGAGACATCAAAGGAAGGGGACACGGCAAGGAGTGTTGGAAGGGCAAAGAGGACACCTCTGACGAGGAGACTGCCCCCCTCTCCATGGGGTCGGGTACCTCAAAGGTGTCCCTTCTGATCAACATTGGGGGTTAGGGGACAGGAAGAACTCCATTTCCCTTTGAAAAGCAGGTCTATATGCCAGAGTGAACCAGCATTGTGCCAAGGCTAAAAGTGTCCTAGTGAAACATAAGCTAATTTTAACAGTTCCCTCTGCGTTCTTTCCCTTCAGATAGCTTAAAGGGCTACAGCTAAGAATATGAACTTCAAATGGGATTGGCTAGAAAAAAAAAAAATAGCAAAACGGGGGCTTTGCACTCATGGACCGGTGAACAGAGGACAGATTGAGAATCGGAATGGCTGCTAAAAAAGCAATTGGACGAGCAGGCAGTATATGAAAGGTAGAGTTTGGGGCATTTCATCAGACAGGTTGGCCGTTTGGGTACAAGGTGAAAATCCAGCTACAACCTGAACACCAAACACTTTGAATATGGTCACAAATGTAAATTGTGTGTCAAAACAGCTTCTCTGTAGAAATTCTAAAGTTCAAAAGCTCCAGATCCAGGTTTTACAAAAAAAAAAAAAAACAAAAAAAACAGAAGTCAAAACAGTGGAAGACTTCTGCATTTAATGTTTATTCACTGCTATTTCTCCAAAAAGTTCAATTTGGAGAGGGAACATAAAGCACATCCATATTGCATGGATTCTCGTGTCTGCTGGCAGCTTGCTCTATCCGGTCAGGGCTTATAAAACAAATCCCCGATTTTGGGGATGTAACTGCAGCGAACCATTCCTGCCTCAAATTAAACGGCGTCTCTCCACAGCAGAGAGACGAGTGCAGATGATCTGGGCAGAATTATGATAAACCGAGCCGGAGTGACCTTGTTACATCGGTTACCTTCCTAACAGGAGAATAACGTGAGCGCTCAGATCACACACAGCTGAGGGCCACATAGTCACATATGAAAGGACCTTCGTTTTGTTTTCAAACTAGCAGCAGTTACACTTTCAGTCAGGGGAAAAAAAGATACATATTTTTTGGTTTGATCTTAGTGCTACTCGAGCTCCCATCTGCACAAGAAAACAGCAGCAGAACGAGCCGGACGCCGGAAAGGCAGGCGAGTCACTTCGGGGACGAGCCGGTAACGAACGACGGAAAGGCAGGCGAGTCACTTCGGGGAGGAGCTGGTAATGAACGACGGAATTTCTCACCATCCATGCATAAAAGTGACGTGACTGATATCGGGGAAAGTCTGAAGATCTTAATATATTTAGCCTGCTGTTCTGAGTGGAAACTGTGGAAGAAGTCCCACTCAGAAATGTAAGCAAATAAACAGTGATGTTCAGGAAAACATACAGTATTAGCATTCATGTGAGTATATTTAGCCTGAGACTGACATATGTCCTAAGCTGTTCACATTTTTATGAATGTGTCATTTCAGGTAACAATTCTCTAGATGTCAAGCGTGTCAGGCCCCATCATGGTCCAAAGGGTTGCTACTGGAGTTTTATTTTGTACTTGAAGGCCTGCATGATGCAGTAGTGGAACTTTAGGGAAAGCAAAACAGGATACTTAATACCACCTAATGGCTTCTCAACTTAAAAAAAAATAAATAAAAATTACCCAAGAAATGGAGGCGGGGTGAACCAAATTAGCCCTAGTGTGGTCCCCCATAGCGAGTTACCCCTTAGAGAGTCTTCCATAATGGGCCACATCCAACAGATTCAAAATTAATTTGGAAAGAAAAAAAAAAAAAAAAAGCAGTGAGTTGCCACTTACCCCGAAGCCTATTTGGCCATGTCTGATTAACAAATGGTAACGGGAGAGAGGATCCAGGCCAGAGAGCATATGGAAGGAAGCAGCTCAGCAGCACACAGCCAATTCAGGTCCAGCTCATTAACCCCCACCCTACACCAGGGAGTGAAGAGAGCGTACAGAGGCTCTGCTAGAGGACACCACAAGAACCTCTGGGTCAGAAAACTGAAGTTGTTCTCAACTGAGCTTCAGAACAGGTTTGGGGAAGCCTTAGATGCCATTTCCCAACAACCAGACACCAAAAGCTTCCGGAATATTCCTGCCCTTCTGGTTTGTTCTGTACTGACATACTAGGAGCATCCAAATGAAAACTTTCCCATCTTCCAGAAATGGTTCTTGTCCTGGGAGTGATAAGCACAGGGTAACAGGCAGAATAATGTTCAACATGTCTGGTCCTTTGACCAGTATGTGGTCAGTTTCAGACCCAGACAGATGCATTGCACTCTTACTTTAGGAAATCAATCAATCAAATCTTCCCAACCGCTTAATCCTTTTCAGGGTCATAAGGGGCCTGGAACATATCCTAGCCAGTCTTAGGGCACAAGATGAGGAACATCGATAATTTAGACATGCCAATTACCCTACAACACGTCTTTAGACTGCAGGAAGAAACCGGAGGACCCAGAGGAAACTCACAAAGCATGAGGAAAACATGTAAACTGTGCGCACACAGAGGCAGAGGCAGGATTCGAACCCCCAACCGGGAAGAGCAAGGTGCTAACCACTGAGCCAGCATGCCCAAAAACGATTCCAGCTGTACAAATTAATTGCACTGTTAAATTGGTAGGCAGCTGCTTTGAAAGACTGTTTGCTAGGGAACTCAAAGTCAGTAAATTATAAAAACAAGAGGTCAGAGACCAAGAATGACTGCATCTATTTCACTCAGTGTCATTTTAAATGTTGCTGCCAGGATGTGTAACAGTCCTGGACGGTCATACAGCTTGTGCACATTCACAAAAAAAATTAGCCATCCAACCAGACAACTGCTTACACCAACATCTGGATGTCATTATTAGGCGAATGCTTGTACTCATTACACTGCAACAAACTGGAGCAATCTGGTCCATGTAACCATTACCCACAATCCTCCAGGCACCGGGGCTTGGAATGGGTGAAAGGGCGCCACATCTCCAGTGTCACAGCTAACACAAACACCGCACAGCTTTAGAACAGAGCACATGCTGCCCGCCCGCCGTAGGGCCACCACGACATCCCTCCAGTGACCCCACCTCCATAACAAAAGGCCTTGACCCCTTCGATCAAAATTCAGTCTCTTTCTGAAGAGGCCCTGCTGAATTGACCCTATTGTTGCTCAAAAGACTTTTGTTGTGCATTTCCATCAAGCAGCAAGAAAAAAAGACCAGCAGTCTAACAAGGTCCAATAAAGAGTGAATAATTTTATTTTTACTCTTTATCAAATTGGTTTAACACTACCATCCTACCAGAATGCTTATTTCTGAAAGATCATTATATTTTTGAAATCCGCATGGGCTCTCAACACAAAACAACAAGAGCCATATCAAAATAGGAAGCCATATTGGCTTCAATGTCCCACAAACCCCAGCGTGGGTCGGTACACGAGGGAAATCCACGACGAAAAAGGCTGATCTTTAATCCTGAATCTTTACCCGCACTGCATGTCGGTCATCAAACGGTCCTCGCGGGGTGGGATACTAGCTGCATCACAGCGCTGGGTCCTACCCCAGCAGTAACGTACAACATTACTGCAGAGATTTGATGAAGCGATGGGAAAGAGTGCAAGAGGAACACCAGCAGAACCCATCTACAACGTCCTCCATTCCTCTGAAATGTTTGATTTGGTTGATTGTTCTGTTTCACAGCATCAAGCTCTCAGCAGGTAAACCCAGCAAGACTAGAAAAGGGCTGGAAATTGAAAGTCAGACCATTCTGGGTCTGGCCTGGTTCTGTATCCTTGGAGGTGGACATCACCACAGACAGCCAAAAAAGTGCGAGTAGATCCACTAACTGACAAGATACAAATCACAACTGACCTTCAACAAAACCTAATCCTTGCAAGAATTCTGTGCTTCAAAGACCAAAAAAAAAAAAATCTACTTTCCACTACCATCTTAAATTTGGCAGGTAAAAATACATAATTTACTGGGGGGGGAATGTATCTTCCCTTTAAATGTCATCAGGAAGAGAGCAGCTGTAAGGTGGTCATTAATCAGGAATGTGGTGCTCCGTGAAAGTATGAACTGCATCCAGTCCGAGTGCGTGCTGCTTCTCCATGCAAACCGTCTGTAATCACGAGCCCGCAGATGTACTGCATCTCTGAGACGCAAACTCGCACCATTGATAACTTCTACAACGCCTCCATTAGCCCCGCCTCTTTACGAAGAAGTGCCAACTCACGGGCGACAGGGCAACTGGGCTCCTCCGACTTCATCACCACACAAGGCCATCTTTGCAAAAGAAGGCTCCTCTCTGTCACTGACCTCATCAGGTTGTCTCATTCTGGGGTTAAAAATAAATAAAACCGAGCTCCTTCAAGAGGCGGATGATTTCGGTTTTTTCGGCTGATGGTGAGCTGTAGTGGGTAAGAAGGTCTGTAACTAAACAAGCAGTCTGAAACTTCATCTCTCTCTCAATGAGACAGATCAATCTTCATCCAAAAACTAAAGGGGAGGGGGGGGATCAAAAAAGCCCATCTGTTGGGTTTTTCCACTTGTCTGATAAAGCACAAATTGAAGAGATACATCGCCGGCTCTCTGAGCTTCCTAATCACTATCAGAAAACAAGCCTTCATGCTTGGGGGGACAAACAAGAGTCTTTGGCAAATGTCAGCCTTTACCCAGTTCATCTGTCAATCAGAGATCGGGCCGAGCTCTTCTGTGGCAACTCGAAGCCAAGAAATGTCCACACACACAACCAAAGTGGGTTCTGTAGAGGTGGCTAAGCTTGGACCCACCAACGAAATGCTGCCGATTAGGATTCCGGAAGGTGACCCACCATGGAATCTCACACAAAACATGTAAGGCAAGTTTAAGTCACTTCAGGAGATGTCCAGGGGCATAAAGTGGCTTGGGTACATCAGAAGAAGGGTTCCTCAACCACTGAGCAGATGTGACATGGCAGCAGCAAGTCCATCCAGTTACGATCCCACTGTGTGTCAGCCCAGATCAGGAAGACCCCCATCAGAGCCACGCTTCCATTTTTGATCTGTACAAAAATGCACTGCACTGGGTCACGAGGTGGCTCCTTCACCACGCCTACCATGACCGACTGGACACCCTCTCTCTAGTTGAGGGGGGACTGTTGTTCAGTTGATGCTGACTAACTGTGGATGAACAAAACCCCCGTCTTCTCGGGTCTGGGTGGCCGTAGTGTATTGGTGATACTTGTGAAGCTCTACACGCTCGCCATCCCTCGTTGTCGCCACTGGAAGAGCGATTAGCAGTACAATCCATCCTCGCTCACCTTGACACTGTGAGGAATGGCAAAGTGCGTAACTGCGTCAGCAGAATCGTGCTACCCCTGCTAGGAGACATGCTTGCGTGGGATACTATTAATATCGCAAACTAAAATTGAAACTCCCACATTAGAGCAATGGATGAAGAGTTTAGATAACAGGACACTAACCACAGAGCTTCTGTCTTCGATCACAAGGCATGATAGGATCAGGTGAGACAGGTGAGGTGATTTCTACTCTTGTTAAAAGTAAAAAATAATTCACACAGGACAAAAGTTCACTTTCAGGCTGATCAAAGACAAAACACTGACTAAATACAATCATGTAATCTTTGCTGCAATTTAAAGACATCTGGTTTAAAAATAAAATACTAGAAATTGAAAAATGCGTGGCATTGCCGAGAGAGACAAAAATTAAAGGAATATATCCCTGACACATGGCCGGAAAAGTGGAGCGACCCCCCCCCCCCCCCCTCGGAGAGAGAGAGCTAAAAATAGCATGTGCTTCTATAAGAAACGCGTTTCCAGGGAACTCCAAGTCTCCCCGGTCGTCCGCTGATCTAGATCTCAGGGCCTTGTGCTCATCCACTACCCCCCCCCAATGAAGAGCCACTCACTGCATCAAACAGCAGGAAGTTCCCGTTGTCTACACACGCTGGACATGTAACCCAGTTCTGAGCTAGGTCACCAAAACCGACGGCAGAGCCAGCCGGGTTCCATCTCCATAGCACTCAACTGACGTGTGCTGCCGAGAGGTGTGTCTGCAAGTTCAGACATGCGCAGTGCCCATTTTACGTCTGGAGGAACACTACCACCCACCGGTTAGAAGACGCCTCAACACCACTTCCACAACAAGCGGGGCGATAAAACCAACACCAAACCATTACACAAGAAGTCTTAGATAACCAGTTAGTTAGATAACAGGCAAAATAAGTCACAAACATTCAAGCAGAAGTATGGAAATGGTACTGAAGCCCAGTATGACATTATACAGAAACGGGACGTTCAAGGCCGTTGCCGATGTACGAGACTGTCCTGTTGGCTGCACAAGGGTGAGATCCTATCCCACTGGCCTTCCTGTCGAGGATTTATCACGGTTCTTCCATGGGAAGTCGAAGCCTTCAGAATACTCTAGAATGCCTCTTCATTGATGGTCTTCTGGAGAGGACCATCTTCTGGATTCTCCTCTTCCTCGAAGTTCCAGGGCCCACATTTATAGCAGTAACTGTTCCCCGAACGAGCTGACGTTTTCCAGTGGAATAACTAAATGTTTAAAACTGAACTGTGAAAAAGTGTGACTACTTTTAAGTCAAGAACTGACAACATCAGCTGGAAAAAGTGCATATTATTAGCATATTACTTGGGTCCACTTAACACTGCAAAGTCAATATAAAACCAAGATATGTGCCCAAAATATGACTGCCTGTCCATCCACATTTCCTTAATGGGCCCACATACTTCTGCAAAGAATATTAAACTCTGTAATAAAATTTAATATTTGAGGGGCACAGCACATCGCATTTAAACTCTTTAGGTCTTTAATAAAATGGACCTTCGGCGTAAGACGCCTTCTTTCACCCTACAGCACAAGTATGGATTAATATAGAGGTCTGCAATGCAACTGCGGCTGACTGGTTGCAGAGGAAAGTTACCCACAGCTTAACCTGAATCTGGACAAGCAATCTTCCGATGATCAACCCTATTCTCTGCCCATCACATAGACCAAGCACGATATCAAAATTAGCCTCAAAAACATGGGCCTGTGCCCTATGAACCATCAGTGGATGAAAACACATTGTTCTGCTTCCAAACACCCAGAAAGACAACAGGCGCAGAACCCACTAGACATGAAGACACATCATCGGTGTGGATCTGACAGTCCGCTTAATGTCTGCTGTTTTGATTCCTGGCACCAAATCAGCTAAATGACTAGACTTCATTTAAAAAGATGACACGGCTGAGCGACCCTCACAGCTGAAAGCTGATGAGCATAGAGCAGACGCTTCATTGCTGCTCCTGTTTCAGAGAGTATGCCTCCTTCAAGGTGTATCAGATGTCCATCTGTGGAGATAAGCCTTTCAGACATTTAACAGAAATCATGGAAATCAAAAGAAAGACTATGAGTTATTGGCTGTACTTCTAAGGGCTGTTTTCTCCTCTCCCCCCATAAATCCTCTAATACTTTCTATCATAGGTCACTTGACATTATAACACAACACCATCATTACTATAGTTAGGAGGTGCTTCCTCTCACAGTACTTTCTAATGAGTACCGTGACTTTACTGTAGTCTTTCACTCTTAGGATCTTTCTTGGCCTTGGATGGAAGGTGTAAGTCGGATAGGAGGAGGAGGAGGAAGACCAACGGATAAAGAAGAGGGAATCCCTAGTGGATCACCACTGTTGAGCTGCCTAGCTGACCCAGAGAGTATATATTCAACTACATAAATGAACTCAAGGCTACTTTTAGCTGATGCTTCTTATGGCGTACGAGTCCACAGAGCTGGTTCTAGGTCTACCCTCCCCTCTATGCTGGTCCAGTCCCAGGTAACACACTCATTCTATCTGGCCTTGGAAGCCTTTTGGCCCATTGAGAGTGTTTACAGATTAATTAAATGAATGAGAAGCGCTGAATTAATCACGCAGACAGCCGAGAGCAGGCCACCACATGCAGGAAACGGGTAATGAGCCTCAACCCCAAGACATATGGCCGACTCCGCCCCCTCCAGCAGCGTCACTGAAGGAGAGAATGCACACACAGCCAAGCAAGGTGTTTCTGGAGCGAGATCTCGAGCACCGAACGCCGGCAGAGCCGAACCACTCAACACAGAAAGCTTAGACGTTCCCTCCTGAGTCCAGCCTGATGAAACCTGCACCAGAGCCGCAATCACACAGAAGGCCACACATCCCCCGCCCCCCGGAGGTCAGGGAATCAAGCTCAACAGGAAAATGACAAAGTGGGGACCTACAAAGTCTGTTTTTCCCCTTCAAACGGCAGAAGCACCATCTCAACCAAAACCAGAGCCGGTCCTTAAGGTTCCAGGCTGCCGAAAAGCTTTATTAGAACAGTTTCTGATAGGCTGATCAGTGCAGGGCTACTGAAACACATGCCACCATTAAATTGGAAGCTCCTGCCTTCGCACAACACCTGCCCCTGAAACACTTATCTTCCAGCCTGGGATGGGATGCTGTCACTTGACTGTAGTACTGTTCCAAAAAATGCCTTGATGAAATAGTGGTTTCATGATTAAATCCCTGCTTTACGGCATGATTTCGTTAAGTTGGGGGGGGGGGGGTCACTGAAACGACAGAGTAGGTACTTGGCTCCTTGGCATAAGCAAAGACACAGAATCAGAATCAGAATATCTTTATTGTCATTGTAACGGGTACAACGAAATTAAGTTTCGCAACCCCATCCAGCAAAGACATACCTGAATCGATCATTACTACACTATTTCAGAATTAGAACGATGATACGGAGCCATGGACGCTCTGAAGTCAAAGTAACTCGATTCATGGCATCTGGTTGAGTCTGGATCACTACATCAAAGTTGGTGCCAATTAAATCACACAGCAGTCTTAAAAAGACAAAAAAAAAATAAATAAAAAAATCAGCCCACTAACAATGAAGTCAACCAGTCTAAAATCACTGCAGGGGGTCTGGTTTCCACTAAATGTGAGAATTACACTTAAAACAGCACTGACATGGTCATCTCTGCCAACAGTCAGGTGGAACTGATAGAATGTAGAACGCCATTCAGTTTCACTGGCCCACAGAACCAGCATACAACAGTTTGCACCAATTAACACTGCCTTAAGTGCCATGGAAAAAAGTTTTCCTACGTCTGTTGTTTATTATAAGCTCAATTTGCAATTTAAATGTTATTCCACATGCCCACAGGTACTAAATAAAACAAATGAATGAGTAAAAAAAAAAAAAAATGAAACTCACAGTGGCATTGCACTGAATAAGAAAACTGTTTGGTACAATCAGCAGCAGTGTTTCACTGAGCCTGGCTTTACGACGACAGTTCAGCTGATCTCCTCCAAAGCAGTGAAGACACTTAACCCTTGCTGTCATCACACATCTATTAACCATAAGTACATCTCCAATGCAGGGTCACACGCAACCTGCAGGTCAACCAGGGAAATACACTTCACCCACGTGCAGCTAGCTTTGTGTGAAGACGCCGGAGTTCCCGAAAGGATACTCGTGCGAACACCCGAAAAACAAACCTCACCCACGCACACCCAGGACAGGAAGTGGACTCACCACCCCAGAGACGCAAGGCCAGTTTACCTACTGAGCCAGGCTGCTGTTGTCATAACTTACTGGCTACAGTCCGGCACCTTGCTGACATTCAGATGAAAATAAAGCAGAAGGTGGGGGTTCATCACTTAATGACACCGTAATACTCCTTCACGCCTGATGAAATATTAAAGCTGAAATGACCACTTTGCATGGGTTCAGACAGAGATGACCAATACGCGTTCCTCCCCGCTATCGTTTCTGCGGCTGTGCATCGTAAGAACGCCATTGGCTGGTGTCACGGCAGCAGTTCAGCCGCCCAGCCAAGTTGAGCACTCAGATGTCAACGGCGTTCCACATTTACACACATTTTTATTAAAATGCACGCCCCCCCACTCAAATATCCTGCTATTTTTTAAGATTTTTTTCAAGCCGCGGAAGCCATTTTCCTCTGGCTGGAAGGCAGCCAGGCAACAGTCTAATGTATTTTTTGAAGATACAAGTAGATTCAGCCCCGAAATCCTGCAGTGGAGCACAGAAGCTATGTCAGCAGACACAGAGTTCAAGCTTAATCTTTCTGGGGTCAGGGGTGGAGGTGGTCTAGCTTGAAACTCTAAAAAGCACCACATTATCACGATTAAAGCCCACCCTTCAGCTCCTACCGCGGGGGCTTAGTCAGATGTAAATGAACCCCGAGGAGCAAATACCAGCACATGTCAACTCAGCTGAAAGACACTAAAAGGTTCTTCTGTTACATCACTACTTATGCATGTCCCAAGTGCCTCAAATTGCCACTTACACTGGATGTGTGCAATAATTAACCTAATTATGGATTTCAAATGGGGGGGGGGGGGGGGGGGGGCGAAAAACTCCCCCCCCCTAAAAAAACAGCAGCCCCAAAAACGGCCCCAAAAAAATTGCCCCCCTTTTTTTTTCGGCCCCCACCACCAA
>JAACJT020000711.1:0-18117 GCA_009936485.2 Gymnarchus niloticus | reverse complement strand
AATGAAATTTCAGCAAAATGGACTAGCCTGCAGCATAATTTTTTCACTTTGATTTTTGGGGTGTCTTTGAATTCAGCTCTATGTAGGTTGATGATTTTCATTTCCATCAAACAATGTGGCATCCTTTCGTTCCTAACACATTACCCAGTCTATATCAGTATAGATATCCAGCATGATTTTTCTTCCCATTGAGATCTGATCTGTTTTCAAATCGTTCTTTTAATTTTTTTTGAGCAGTATATTATTTCTAATTTCTGAATTTGGTTGGGAAAGATTTCCAACAATTTTAATCCAGGCATTTACTTGATCGTACACTCTGATTTTAAAGTAACACTTTATGCTTGCTCTTTTCTTACACAGAGCCCATGTCACATTTTTTTATGTGGTTCAACTTTCCAGTTGCAGAGAGAGTCTGTTGCTAAGGGCAAAAATTGCTGCTGTCCAGTGTGATAGGCTGAAATGCATTGCTTATCGAAAGATCAGTCACGCTCAGACTTGTCAATATCTTGTCAGGTTTAATTACATCACATAGTTTTTCTGGATGTATTCCAGAATTCTCTGCCTTATGCCCGTCATTTGACCTACTGGAGACCAGTATTTATGCTTGTAGTTACTGGAGAGCTCATGAAGTCCTAGGCCTATATTTTTCCTGGCTGTTTCTATTTGTAGTATAAACACTTGTCATTTAGGTGGGGTAAAATTAATTAAGAAGTAAAGGTTTACATTGGAGTTCCCTCTGGGGGTAAAACTCTCAAGAGTTGATTGAGGAAAATGAGTATGCATTTTTTTGCCTTAGGATTAATTATAGCCTAGGCCTTATTGATTCATTACTTTTTTGTCGATCGGTGCATCATTTTTATTAACCAGTGACACCCAAGGGTCTAAAAATGACGTAAAAACATTTGCTAGTGTGTCCAAAGCATCATGACACAGAATTTTTGGGTTGTTCTGTTGCGAGTCCATGAAACAAAGTTACAAAAAGGGGCAAACAGGCATATTTACGATAATTGACAAGGAAAAGATGCCCTGTTTTGTTCTGCTAATAGAAATGATCCCCCCCCCATACGTTTTGGGATGTTGGAACCCTTAAACATTACAGTTAAAATTTCTAGGATTCATGCTTTTGAGTTAGGTGGTACTTTTTATTTTTTAAAAATTTTTCATAAATGCATTACTGTTGTAAATTGAGGGTTTGTATGTTTGTAAATTAAGATGTTGGTAAAAACTGCTATCTGGCGCTGTGCTAAAAATAAAGCTAGTCTAAAATAAAAAAAAATGAACAAAATAGCTAAAATAGCCAAATAAATGGCTTTATTTTAGGAGGATAGCTATCTGAGTTGAATCTTCTCTGAGTTTATATCCTGTACTGCTGTATCCACTGTTTCATCTAGCTTGTCACTCTAGCTTGACAGATATCCTTATCACATTGTTGTATTCATGTCTGTTAGGCTAAACATTCTGTTAAACTGAAACATGGAGTTACAATGTTTGAAATTCATTTCTCACTATGGGGGGGGATGTAATTTTGCAGTGAATAGGTCTACAGCTCGATGGCAGTAGGACCCAATCAGAAACTTGGTTATTTTATAAGACAAGATAACGGGCCACTGCTAAACCCATTTTTTTTGTGATCGACCAATAAAAATTCAAGATGCTTCCTGATTACTGTTGCAAATTTATGGGTAAGCAAAGTGTGGCCAGCAGCTGCTGGTTGCATTTTTTTGAACATGTATCCAAAATATATTTGCTTTTTTCAGTTTGCTCATGTTGGGCAACCTATCACAAAAGATAAAGTGGGAAATTCCCCCGTTTTGATAGCAGACTGTGTGGGATAAATTAAATCGTGCAGTATAGGCCTACTCATAATTCGGTGCTGAAATTCAAGCTCTGAGATAATATTAAATCTAAATCTAAAAATAGCCTCATGGGCCAAAATGCACATGTACTAAGCCTTTTCAGTAGTTCAGTTTGTTTCAGAAGGTTTGAGCAGTCATACCTAAGTGCACACCACATTAGTTCACCCTGGACCATCTGAAATCGGTGGACTGGGTCCAGTACAAACTGAACTCTGGTTAGGTTTGTTGCATATGTGAACATTTTTATTATGGTCAGTACCAAAACGATAGCCGAGAACAGCTTTGCCCTGCTGTTATAGAAATATGCTGCTATTATGCTGCTAAGTAATGTTTATTCATTAGGACTCGAATGTTACCTTTGTTGCGTTGGAACACACCGAGAGCATTTTGACAGTGTCACAAGATTTAATAATCTCATTTGCCGTCTCCGTTGGTGCTGCACATTTGAGAGCACAAGTTAGGAATGGGCATACCGATATCACAGGATGTCAAAACATGAGTAGTACTTTAAGTTTATAAAGTACTTGGCCTACTTTCTCATTGTGGATGCAGGGACTTCGGGACACAGAGGGTGTGTTCTTTAGCAGAAACATGCGCTGATTGCAATCTTAGTGTGTGGGAAGTTTGGTGGAGAATTTTTGTGTGAAAATTTATGCGAGAACATTACGGCGATGCAGTATGGTTTAAAAAAAACTCTTAAATGGTAATTGATGCCACATGAGTTGTACTTGAGCATTGAAATATTGATTCTGATATTGATATGCCCTTCTCTAGTACAATATACCATCTGTACCGGTATTAGTAGAGTTTCTGCATAACCATCATTTGGACAATAGCAAAAGAGTTGCAACTCCTTCACAATGCATTGCAGATGAGAATACATTTTGGGAATTATAGCCTAATAGAAATTTGAATCCCGAAAGATTTTTCGACCAATCAGCAAACACACGAGTAAACAGGTCATGGTTGTATGTATGTATCTATTGTAATAGAACTAGAATCTTGAGCGGACTGAATCTGTTGAACAATTTTGCATTCTGGCACCATGGGCTTGTATTTTTGATGTTTGTAGCCCCACTTGTTCCAGTGTCAAAAGGACCCTTTTTAAGTATGAGAGAAGCACAGTGCTGGAGCATGGCTGCGTTCAGTTTGATTTGTGTGGAGTTGAACAAGCTCATGAGACTGGATGATGCAAACAGTGGTCGTGTCATACCTTGAATTTCATAATTGGTGACTGGTTATTTGCTGCTCTGCGGCAAGCTTTACAGTGTGTACCTTCTGTGGTATCTATCTTAAATATGAGTGTGAGAATGCCTCTAGTTAGGATGGCAATTAGAACCTTGTGATATGTAGTTCTGAGTTTTTTTTTTTTTTTATTTCCCCTTTTTGTGGTTAAATCGGGATAGTAATGGCATGAAAATAAACCAGGAGATTGAACATTGTTGTGACGGTGGTGTGAGTGGAACAAATCAATATGCATAATCTGTCACCAGAATCTCCTCCTAAAACACATGGGAGCCCCTCCACCCACAGTGACCTCGGTATCTTGTTCTGTATCATTGTAACCTCCACTATAGATTCAGAACGCGGATGCAACACAACGCGTACAGCAGTCAAGATTTACTTTTGAACTTTTTTTGCTAATATGCAATTCATCTTCAATGTATGCCTTACTGTAAATGAAATGAACAGTATGTTTGAAACTCTAGGTTAGATTTACTCAGCTGAAACTAGGAAATTTATCAGGTGTGAATTGCCTGCAGTAGTACAGTTAGAGCGAGTAGTGCTGTATTTAGTGGTTTGTTTTTTTTTTTTATGCTGCAAATACATTTTTAGTAACTGATTTCAGAACACATTGCAGGAATAACTGGGTCACATTTGCACATCTGCTCACTCTAACTACAATATTTAGTATTTTTGTGAAGTTACTCGCACTAACTTCAAGTGCATTAACCTTACATGAAACCAGTACAACTTGAGAAATGTTTGTAACAAACAGAGCAGCTCTGCAGTCAGAAAATAGCTGAACCACAGGCTTTCCTTCAATGATTTAATGAAATGCAAAAGTAAACAAGCTAGTCTTTAATGAAAAAAAAGCCTCTGCATTCAAAAGCACTCACCAAAGAGAAGTAACTAAAGAATACCAATTAAATTATAGTTCCACTTGGAAGTGATGTTAGCAGTAATTTTATCATTTAAAAATAAAAACATGGATGCCAGAGGTTCCGTAAGTTAGGAGAAGCCCAGGTTTTCTTTTTCGATATCTTTGCTTAACTTGATTTGTGTGAACTCCCCATATTCCACTGAATGCTTTCCATTCTGGTGTTTTATTAAATTAGCGCTGTTCAGAGCAACTCTGGTGATATCACCTTCTGAAACACTGACATTGCAAATATTGCAGGTTTCTTGTGCTGTTTTCCTTTTTCTACCTTAAAATATTTCCGCACTGCAGACATTTAGCCTAATTTAAGTGCTGGCACTAACTTTTTCAGTGGTCCGTCACTGTCTCAAATCATAATATCCATTGACATCTTTATTACAGCATAAATGGAGATAAATTGGGAAAATTTTAATTAAAATGATTAGCAATTGATCAGACTTAGGGTAGCCAATGGCAATCAGTTAAAACTTGCTTTGGTCAGCACCATTAGTTGCATATAAATTTGGGCATCCCTGATTACCTGTGAATAACATTTCCAACATGTCATCTCTGGAAAGCACTGTCATCTCACACCTCCATGGTTGGGGGTTTGAATCCTCCTTCCACACTGTTTGTGGAATTTCCTTTTTCTTGCTGCATACAGTGGGTTTCCTCTGCAGCCTCTAGACATGCAGTTATTGGAAACTCTGAATTGCCCAGTGTGTGTGTGCGCGTGTGTGTATATAATTGTATGTGCCCTGCAATAGTCATCTTGTCTGGAATATATCCCAGCCCTGTGCTGCCTGGGATAGGCTCCAGGTCACCCTGCAACCCTAACCAGGATAAGTGGTTGATGGTTGGATGGACTGACAGACAATGCTTGTAGACGGAGATATGTTACCACTGCCAAGTGTCTGCCTGGGATTTGAATTTTAAAATTCCTATACAGTCTCCATTAAAAGTTCTTTTTTTGTGGAAATTGTAATGGTTTTTGTAAAAGATGAAGTAAAAATTGTGATGCGCTAACAAGGCAGGTTCCATCTGTTCTCACCCAGAAGCTGTTAAGAGGCACGGCATGCTTGAGGAAGTAGCGCACGTCAGCGTATGCTGATTTCTCTGGAGTGGGTCTAGGTGCTGTCTGGCAGCGAGCTCCTCTCATTCGTGATTCACACGCTGCATGTGCCTGGAGGATTGCCGATGATTGATTGGCAGAATGGACATCTGTATACAGTATCGTATTTCACCATGAGGTGACACAATTTCTTAACATTGCTTATGGTTCAATGGCACAGCCAAAATTATATATGAGTTGCGTATTATTTATTTAGCGTTATTGTAAAGGATTAGTGGTAGTCTTGACTTTAAAGGTCCTCTTTCGTTCACAAATGGTAATGTTGGATTTACTAGGGCATTACATTCAGTTGAATTGCATTTTATGTTTAAATATTCAGTGACCCTATAGGACTGAGAAGACAACAGAAATTGAAATAAATGGAATTCCAGTATTAACCACCATGACAGACCCTTCTGTGAGCCAGAACACACAGCTGTGTTTCATTTTGTGGATTCGGCTGTGTATTCCCTCTCATCCTTACTTCACACTACTTCTTTGGCTGTGTTCCGTGTACCACCTGTACCAGTTGCTGAGAGTGAATGGACCCTCTTCCTAATGGGTACGAGTGTTGTCGGTTTTTGACCCTCTTGGAAGCAAAATGTCTTTTTGTTTCTTCTATAGAGCAAGCAGGTTTCCTGTATTTTTTGAAGGATGTGGAATTGGCCTCCATGTTTATCAAAATATGTGAGGTAGACACCCTGCTATTAATTGTTTCACTTAGTTGGTCTGTGAATCCAGATGGGGAATTCTGTATCAATTAAGTGTAAATTCAACCATCATCACTAAAAACAGGAGTTTGCATTTGAATGTAATCATCACGTCTATTGTTCCTTCAGCCTCTGAAGACAAGCCATTTTGTTAAAAAAAAAAAAAAAATCACATGACTCTAGGTGATAATCAAAGCGTGATAGTTGTTCAGCTGCTTCCAGATGCTCCCCTCTTTTTATAATCCTGTTAGATGGTTTGCTGTAGCTCGCTGGTTGTCAAGAACTCATTATAAATGGGAAGGAAAGAGGGAGAAGGCGAGCCTCACCATGCTGGTGTAAATTAGCCATGAAGGAATAAAGTGCTGTGGTGTATGAAAATTCCAGTGGATGCTGTTGTACTTGTGCTGTGGTGCAGAACTGTACATTCCAGGGCTGCATTGTGCTGCCTCCGTGAGAGCTTTGTGCGAATATAGTAGAGGCCGGAAATGATTCTTATGAATGTAACAATATTTATTAGGCTATATCATCTACTTATAGTGCAGAATTAGATCAGTTCTATTTGCTGGAGGCTAAACCTTAATGACAGGTTAAAACTAGGGTCTGGCGTTAATGTCAACATATGCCGGTGATACAGTAGTAGTGTTGTGAAGTTACACATTCTGACCATGACTATGATGAACTTGGTACCTGATGAACCAGCCAAGTTTTTGATTTGATCACATCCTGAGGCAGTTAAGGATGCTGCTTTGAGGAGTGTACTGCTTGCCATCTTGGAAAATCTTTAGTAAGGCCCAGTAGATGGAGTTTGTCAGTTGATGAAGTGGACCAGGTCATAGTTCAGTCACCTTTCAAGCCTTCTTTGGTCAGCCAATCTAGTTAAGTGGAAGAGGCATTGTCTTTTACGAATATCCTGGCTTTTTCTGAAAGCTGCCAAAGTTTTCTTGAAACATTGTTTGATCAAAGCATCCATTTGAAATTGGCAGCAGAGGCCTCCACCACCCTTGTAGTGATTTTTATGGTTTCTGATGTCCATTACTAATCCACCCACTGGGCCATCAGAAGTCAGTCTTATCTCCATCTGTCTACAAATCTTTTATAAAATTAGTTGAGACCTTGATGTTTCTGTACTTATCAGCTGATGGGTCTTATTGAGTTGGGGCCATGTAGAGGTTAATGGATATGGGTTTTTCAGTGCCCAAATCCAAGATTTAGAGAGTGCTGAAGATGGTTTTGCCCCCAGTTGTTTTGCCCCTACTTAAAAAAATAAAATAAATAAATAACACAGGAAACACAGAACTGCTTATTCTTTGAACATTTATTTAGAAAGGAAAAACACTTGGGGTGGAGGGGGGAAAACTACATATATGAATTAGAAATTTTAAAATTAGTGATGGATTTTTGCATCAACTCCACCCACCCACTCACAAAAATGTCTTGACTTCACCCCTGCTACCACAGAAAAAAATTTGCACTGGTTACGGTTTAAGTCTCACTATTTTGCACTGGTTTTCAGTTGCAGATCTTGATATTTTGAGTGCAGTTATGTTATGTACTGTAGTCAAGTAGCTTTTATTGTCATTTCAACCACATTCAGTTAGTATGGTACACAGTGAAACAAAACAACATTCCTTCAGGACCACGGTGCTACATAGAGCACAGGACTACAACAAACTACACATAACATAAATGTATATGTACATGTATACATCTATATGAGCATTTTAAGCATTAGCAATTATCTTAGGTTTTAAAACCAGTGTTTTGTAACTTATGCATTTAAAGTTTTCAAACATAGAAATACGTCAAACTATCCATCCAATCATCCTTCCATTTTATCATCACTTTATACCAAACTTTTCCTAAAAAAATTAATAAGCTACAAATGTAAAATAAATTGATTCAGACAGAATAAGCATGTCATGTCATTCACCCATGTAGCACACTGTATCTAGTACTAGGGATGTGTGTTTCTGGAAGTCTCCTGTTTAATCCGTCAGCAGGTATTTAAAAAAAAAAAAAAAAAAAATTCCCCCCTCTCTCAAAGCTTTTTGGCTTTTAGTTGGCAGTTGGGCACCAAATGCTTGTTTATACTGTGATCATGCTTTAAACGTTTGCTAGTTTTCATTTTGCATCCTTCTGACAGGCAAGCATGTAGTATGGGGCCCTTTTCGTCTTTGGTTTTTTCTCCCACTCTCTGTGGGATTCTTTTGGCCCATTTTTAGAGTAATAACAATTTGGTTAGCCTAATTCTCCACCTGGAAGTTGCCACAGTTTTCCATTGTCCTCCAGACAGGAAGTACTCAAACCAAATACTGAGTAGCCTATGCTTTGCTTCTAATCAGTCTGTTCTTAACTGGAGATTCATATGGACTGAAAGCATTGGTCTGAACAGAAAGTATGAGTAAAATGTCCACTGATAATTCGGCACACAGTGTACAAGTCACTAGGCCTATACTTTGTGTACATGTTGAATCATGTCATGTTATGCCCTTGGTGATTTTTTTTGGGGGGGTTACACAAAGACTCTAATCCCAATATAGCTATTTTTTAAACATTCGCTTTAATTTATGGATCGTAATTAATACCTGACATTTAAAAGGAACAAGTAAGGAAAAACCCCTGGAATAACTGTTTTTTGTTAAGAAACCTGTCGAGAGACCCTGCCGCTGTAAGCAGTTCACAGATCAGTCTTATGAGTGAGAAGATAGTAGGAGATTTCGAATTGGTGTGAAGGACTCCTGTTTATGTAGCATGTATCAACACTTGTACATGTGATGATGAAGCTCCTGTTAAACTTTTATTAAGCTCTGCAGATCAGGAGAATAAAATGCATTGGAGTATTAATCGCATGGACTTCTTTTTGAGGAAAAAAGACGATTTTGTTTCTGTACCACACTGGCGTATAACCTGTAAATAAACAAAACATTAACAAATAGATCTCTAACTAAAATATATTTGTTGTTGTGTAGAACATTGATTATTAAAAATATTCAAGACAAAAATTAGTCAATTAAATGAGTGATTATTAGTGCGCTGTTAAAATTAACCTGCGGAAACTTGATTTACTTAGTGCAGAACATTGTATAATTAACTTTGTTATTTCTAGTTCAGACAAATATTTTTTGATCATTTGGTTTAATTTAAAAAATATGAATGTAACTTAATTAACATGTGGTATGTTGTGGGGGTTGGCTATCGAGTGATCTAATTCACTCAGACTGCCCCTGAGATTAAGAGGCAGTGACGTATGTTTTGTGAGACCAGGGGTCTGTTCTAGAAAGCAGGATTAATGGTTTAGCCCGATTTAATGAGAGATTTGGGGAATCCTGAGGTTGGGCTTTCAGTTTTCTCCAATCTGAATTCAGGTTTGATTATTGGATTTGGTAAGCCTGCCCTTTGGAATGGACCCCTTTCAAGGTAGTGACTGTAGTCTTTCAGGGCAGCTGTTTTATTGAAAAATAAAGTTGCTGTCTCCAGGGTTGTGTTCGCAACACTTGCCTTTTGGTGTTTTTATTTCCAAAACCCCTACAAAGTGACACGAGATAAAATTTGAATGATCTCTTTTCTTGATGGTTTACAATTCTTCATTATGGTTTTCTTCTGGTAAATTTTATTTACATATTTCACACATTATGTGCACTTGTCTATAATTCTCTAGATTAGCGCTAAGGGAAATTGTGGGTCATACAGTTTTTACGCTATGTAAGTTGGCATACAATGGCCAAATTGTGGCACTTTTTCAATAATCCGTTTTGGAGAATTTAAATCGTACTATTTTTATTGAAAGAAAACACGTTGTTCAGTCTGGTCTATGCCCAAAAATGTAACATTGAGGTTCTGTTTTGTAACAAACCATGTGCAAGGAATGTGTGCAAAATGATATTCAACGTGACCCAAACTTGTGTGAAATATCGAAAACATGTCAATACGGGGCTGTCAGGTGCTGCTTGAAAACAGGTCAAGAAGTGATGACATAAGAAACGTAGAGTTGGGGAGGGAAATAAGTGGGTCATTTGATTTCGGGCCATATTACGATACGATGAAGGTGAACGTCCTCCATTTAGCTGGACTGCTTTCTTGTATCAGAAAAGAAGTTGTATTTTCAGTTTTGCCAGATTCTACAGGTTCTGTGATACTTCAAAGACAAAGGTGGTACACTCTAATGGCAAAGTTCTTCTGATTTTTCTATTTCTGTGTTCTTTTTTTTGAAAGATTACTTTGTAACTTTGTGTGGAATGGTCTTGTCATACTTTGAATAACTCAAAGGACAGTGCTGGAAAAAAATAGGCTACTTCACATTCCTCACTAAGGTTTTTGATATAAAGCCAAAATTACATTTGTGTTAGGAAACACTTCTGAAAGTTACTTTGAACTGATTAATTCTGAAATTCAGTATCATACTTAATATAACTAATGAATTTCATTTCTGCCAATGGCATGGTTTTAGTTTCATAGGAAAGCAAGACTGGTGCATGAATCATTTACATTTTTATTCTTATTTATTTTTATTCTCCCTTTCCAGATTGGTGTGTCTTATTCTAATTTACAATATATGGGTTGTTTATGCATCAGTTTGATGCAGATTTGTTTTTCCTCTCCAGATTGAAGAAATATGAGCTCTCTAGTGCCTTGAAGCTTGCCACCATCTGAATAGTGGGTCACATGGTAAGAAATTAACCCAAAATCCAAACTGACTGCATGAAGTAAATAGTTGACTTGCTATCTGATTAACATGTTGGCATATTAACACTTAAATTATTGGAAATATTTATTTCATTTTTAAGTGCCATAGAATCAGACTTTGCCTACAGATGTCAATTTAAGTATGGTCCCCTTCTCGTCTGACTCTTGTTTCTTACTGCCCCAACCCTCTTCCACACATTAGGAATTTCCATTTTACATGTTATGTTTAGCTTACCTCCTCCACCACTACATATATTGCCATGAAAAGTATTTTCTTTGCTCCTGATTCTCTGGTTTTGCATATTTGTCACACTAAATGATTTCAGATCTTCATACCAAAGTGTAATATAAGACAAGGAGAACAAGAAAACTCAAATGATCATTCCATTTGTCAATAGGGAAAAGGTTACAACACCTATAAATATCACCGAAATGTAACCCTGAGGTGCTGGACATTGTGGTGGAGATCAGAATTCATGGCTCTGAAAATTATGGAAAGCTGTCCAGCCCCTTTAGTAATACATCACCACCACCATGATTGACATTGGTATGATGTTCTTATTGTGGAATGCGTTATGTCTGATGTAAAGGGACCCATGTCTTCTGACAGGTTTGACTTTTGTCTCATTAGTCCATAGAACATTGTCCCATAAGGATCGGGTGGTGGGGGGGTCATAAAGGTGTTTTTTGGCAACTATAAGGCAAGTTTTTATGTTCCTCATGGTTAGCGGTGGTTTTCGCCTTGCAATTCTAGACCTGCCAACATATATATGCATTTTGCATAGCATTTATTCAGTTCTACTGAGAGTATGCTGTTATGAAACTTGATTTAAAGCTATGCTAATATTTATTCTGCCTTGTGAAAATCCAGTGGGTTTGCATTTAAGTAGGCAGTACCCTGCAGAGAGCAGAGCAGTGCAGACGCCCCTCGCCTTTTCTCTGTCACGCAGCTCTCTGTGCATATCAGTGCGGTTGAACAAGGCAAACTGCTGCAGTGTTGTGATGCCGTGGAAAATGCAGTCTGCATGGCCAGAAATATATTTTAAGTTTTCAGGAAAGGCATATAGTAAGTTTATAATGTGATAGTTGGCTAAAAGTGGGAGTGTTGTAGGCTAAATGTTTATACATGATCTGCACTTAGGCTACTTAAGGCTTTTTCATGCGTGTGCCCCTGCCAGTAATGTAACACAACAAATGAATGCCAGTGCTACACAATGATTTTTTGATGGCAATTGCTGATTTATTTTTCATAAAGTACAAACTACTTGAATAACATGCGTGTTTTTGTGGTTGCATGAGGCCTTTAACATTGATAAACATTTGTTTAGTGGCTTTGTGGTTGGGCTAGCTAACAGTAGCCTAGACTAAGAAGCTAGATTATGTTTGAGTTAACTACTCTACTGAAAGTTAACTACTAAACACCCTATTAAAATTGACTTGCATTTTGTGTCTGTCCACTAGTTATATTAGCGTACTTTTTGAAATAAGCAGGTTTTGTTCATTTTGTGGATGCCTTGCATTCTGAATTAAAAAATTTATGGGGGGAAAAAAATCTTTAAAAATCTTTAAAATGTATCATATCCCAATTTAGCAAGTGTTCTTCCAAGTTAATTACCCCTCGGTTACAAAGCAAGGCAATGATGAAAATGGCCAATTAAAATATGAATTTAAAATGTTGTATCTTGCTGTAAGTGATCTATTGTAAAATTAAATTTGTGTATTGTCTGAAGTAATGTGTTATGTACTATTATTCATCGAAATTATAGTTAGCCTCCCGGGTACATATCATTCCATGCAGGCTCAAACTAATTTCTTTGCACCGTAATTTACTGTAGATGACTAGGCTGATTTTTCCCACCACTCCATAAAGTTCATAAAACTTTCTGTAAATCAGAGCACTTTGTTTTTCTCCCATGCAATGTAAATGTGTCAAAACACAATTGTTAATATGATAGTCACATGCACTGCTGTAGTTTGAAAATGAATAATTAAAAAATCTCAGCAGGACTGCACACAACAGGCAAAGGTGTGATGAGCTGCGCATGGTTGACAGAGCTACGCATGCCAGTGTGGTACTCAGAAAGAATTTCCAGTGTTGGCAGGTCTGCAATTCTCCCATTCTTGCCCAGTTTCTTTCTAATGGTGGAATCATGATTGCTGACTTTATCTTAGGAGAGTGAAGCCTGCAGATCCTTAGATGTTCATCTGGGCTCTTATTTTCCAGCCTGGATGAGTCATTGATGTGCTCTAGGAGGAATTTGGTAGACCGGTCACTGTTGGAAGACTCACCACTGTTCTAGGTTTTCTCCATTTGGGGATAATGGCTCTCGCTGTGGTACACTGGAGTCCAGGAGTCATAGAAACCCTTTCCAGATTGATACATTACAGTGACTTTCTCATCAGTTCCAGAATTTCGTTTGATCATGCCATAGTATGCTGCTTAGGCTGGGTTTACACTACAGGGTTTTCTTAACAATTTTAACTCCAATTTCTGTCATAGCGAGTCCTGGAGAGTCAGAGTTGATTAGCTGGCGCAGACAGTCACGTAGTGTGTGATGGGCACAAACTCTAGTCTCTGGCCTCTTGCCGGTGTTTTCAATGAGTCATATTTCAAATGTTTGACTTTCACAGGTGGAGTTGGGAGCATATTGGCTGGAGTCACTTAGGCCTAGTGTTTGATCCCCAACACTTAGTCTGTACCAATCAGTCATTAAGTGTAAACTACCCAGTCTTTTCAGAATCTCATGAGATTTGTAAAGTGATGTAGTGTAGAGGCGCCTTTATTGAGACCTTTTAGCCTACTTCCTATTACTGAACGGATTCTATTTAAATGATGTTTAGATTGAACAGGGCTGGCAGTAATCAAGCTTGGCTGTGTCCATTCTAATTGAACCCAGTTATCGATTAAATTTGCTTAACTGTCAAAGGGTTCCCTTCAGTAAATTAATCATTTAAAATCTGAATTTTGTATTTACTCAAGTTGTCTTTGTTCCAGATCTTCAAGCAAAATTTAATAAATGACATTTTAGTGTGATGAATTTGCAAAAATAAATTGCACACTTTTATGGCATTTTATGTCCTTTCCGCAGAGAGTAATGTGACATGTAACTCAGTATGGACAAATACTAAGGTGAACCATGAAAGAAGCAGTTCTGCGAGTGGGTGGTTCTGTTCTTGATTGCATACTTGTGGTATGTTTATGAAGTTCTAGATTTTACCCAAAAAACAAAAACATCCATACAGCATGTGTTTCAACACTTGCGTGTGGTACAGTGTGCATAAGATATGGAACAAATTTCGCCTAACCCAAATTTGAAACTACTGGAAAAATCATGGGAATTTGAATGCCTGTGGTGGCATTTGAATTAAGCGCAATAATTTTGAAATTTTAAAAATCATACTGTACTTGGCAATAAAGTATTTCAGTACATTGTGGCATGGTATCAAAACTAAATGTGTACAATACAATGAGATGAACCAAAAAGGACGTTCACATGGCCGGCAAGGATTGATTTAGAATAATCTGCTTTATTCGGCAGTGTGGTGATGATAACAGATTGACTGAGATGCTAATTTCTTAAATAAAAGTCAACAGTGAATACATTAGTCTTTGTCATTATAAAGAAGCTGAGAGCAGACATAGGACCATTTACCTCTTACATGCTTCATTTAGACATAGAGATTCAATCATGCCCAAGTTTTTCACTGCTGTCAAGGTAACTAGTGCCTGACAGCAGTGAAAAACTAACATGTGCAAAGAATAACCTTTAAGATCCTGCTTTTTTCTGCACTTTTCAAAGCCCTGATGATTGGTTAAATAGAGGTGAAATGTGCAGGAAGCAGTGCCCACCCAGTGCATTGTCAGCCTTAAGTAGATTTCATCGCCTTTGAGTAAAAATTGGACTAGTGTTTTTAGACTGTTTTGCTTGTGTAGGTTACATTAGTTAATGTAGTTTTATAATTAGAATTGCAATTACCAGAACAGCATAAAAGGGAATTCAAGCAGGTGGAGGAACAGAATATTCAAGTCGATTCAGTCCTTTTGACTGAAAATTTTAAAATGAGGTCTCTGTTCACAGGGTCCTCGTTTAACAATTACGTAAATTCAGATATTCAACACAAATCCTTTCATGTAAAAACATTGTGTCCTGATGAATATTAGCAATGATGTAATTGTTTATTTTGACTTTCTGTATTGTCTGAATTTGTGTATGGCTTGTGAATTTTTTTGAGAACTGAAATTTGTTAATTTTGTTTGTTCGGTGAAATTTTAGTTTGTCTTTAGGAGAATGGTTTGATGCTTTCCAGTACTGCGTAGTGGAAGATGAATCTGTCCCAGAAATTTTTCTGCAAAACCCATAAACCATACATTTCATAGTACAATTGGCTAAGGAGAACGATCTCACAGAAATAGTATAGAAATGGGCATTTATCTGTTGGTAGAATCAGAAGTACCACATCACATTTAACCTACAGTACAAGATATGATGTTAATCTTTTTCAAATATTTGTGCTTTAAATTGAACTTCTGCTTTATAATGATGCATAATGAAAAAAATCAGCTTAAATTCTGTCATGAAAAAACAACTTTATAACATGGCTTGAAAATTGATCAATTCATTCAGCTGTTTTCAAGATATTTAACCTGTAAGTACAACATTGCAACAATTATGGAACACAGTGATCATATTAATGCAAATTCATTGGAACGGAAGTATTTACAGTAATTTTAATTTAGTGATATATATGCCAATTATGTTTGGTTTTTACAGGTGCTGCAACTCGGACAGTTTTTATTATAAAAGTTTTCTCTTGTGGAAACATTAGACTTTTGTGGTAAGTCTGTGGATTCAAACCAATAATTCAAGAAAATCACTGGGTCTTTGCCAAATGGATTTAATTCTGTGATATATGCCAGTGGCCATTTTCTTCGCTGACAGCTTGCTCCACCAAACAACAAATCATGTGGCTCTAACTAGAAACATACAGTACTTTGAGTCAAGAGATTTACTTACTGTGTGGCTGAGGGTTAGAATAGCTAAGATGCATTATCTTTGATTTTGAATGTGGTGTGACTGTGGGTGCCAGATGTGGTGGTTTTAGCTTCTCAGAAACCACACTCCTAGGATTTTCATTCACACAGTGTGTAGCATTTACATAGATTAGCATGATGGTGGGAAAAAAAAAATCAGTCTGCTGCAGTTCTACTTCTGAAAGTACTTTGAGAGAGTACAGAGGAGAATGGCCAGGTTCAGTTAAGCTAACAGAAAGGCTAAAATAAAGGCTTAGTTACAAACACTTGTGTGAAAAAATGCTTCTTTCAACACAGCTTGTCAAGTCTTGAAGTGGCATTGTACCTAATAAAGTGGCTACTTAGTTTATTGTGCTGTTGGATGATTTACGCATTAATTTTCAGTTGATTTCAAATTGATCCAGAATTGTCATATTTTGTAACTGTGGTGGTATGAAGTCATTGAGAATACTGGGAATTTGAAAGTTTTGCCTGACATCTTAATTACATATGCAGCATTTGAAGGATAGTCCTTTTTCTTCATGGAATTCATATTTAAAGAGGAGAGTGAATGCATTGTCTTTTTTTTTTTTATTATATCTGATGGGCTTTAAGAAAATCTATTCATATTTGATTACCAGACTTCTGATCTACACGACCTGTTTTTTGATCTCTTATTGGTTGGATAACTAATGTAATTAATTTAGCTATTCTGGAAGTAAAAAAGCAACATGTGTAAACATGTAGACTAGTATGCTAAAGTCTTAAGCAAAATTTTATGCAGCCGAGTGGGTTTTCAGGTGATTTAAAAAAACTTTTGGCATAAGTCCTGTACTCACAAAACATACTTTTTTTCATTGAGATTAATAGTTTTGTTTTTTCTTGATTTGATTATTCCTGTTTTTTTTGTTTTTTTTTTTTCCAAAATGTGTTTGGATGGCTTGAAATCAGGTGGCATGACAACTTGTAATCACTTTAACTTAGCTGTTGTGATGTCAGTAACATTTTTAACTGTACTTAGCATCCCTGTTGGAGGTGGGGAAGTACACGCAGTGTACAGTATATCCTTTATTGGCCTTGAGGCTTTCCCTACTTGTTGTTAAAGTGGAAAACAACAGTTTCATTAAAACATTTAATTTATTAAAAAATATTGAATTACTATGGCTGATTGAATGTATGTCTTATTGTGAGGTTTTGGGAGACGTCTGGGGATGCAATTATTTTTTTAATGTTCCTGGAGTGCTGGTGCTGCACCGGAGCATCAGCCTTGTCTGTCAAGGTCAAGGGTGAGGCTGCAAGCTGTGAGGAGGTGTGTGTGTCTACATTTGATAAGGCCCATGTGTGTAGCCTTAGCACAAATGTGCTCATCTCTATTAGACTGCCCCGACCAGTTTACGAAGTGTATCGCCCTTCAGTTTTGTGCTCCTGGAATGACGGTGTGTTGCAGAAGTTTAGACCCTGCAGTTGTCTTAGCAAGTATTTTCTATATTTGTTGGACAAATTAGTAGTACTCTTCAAAGGGGGGAAAAAAAAAATTGTAAATGTATACTGGCCTCCCCCTCTTTGGAGGACTGTCTTAGAACACCTGTAACCAGTGGCCCATTCCACCACTATGTGCTAAGGTACTCTACTGCCTTCTGGCATCAGGCAATTCAGTGCTGCCTCCTGACATCCATGCCCTTGCCCCAAGCCACAACACAGGCCAATACTGAAAAACAGGCAATGACACAGCACATAACTTTGCAAGTACACCCCTTGTTAATTGAAATTTATTTTTGCACATCCTTGTTTACACTGTGTATTTGCCCTGTCTTGAGTTGCATTGCATTTGCATTTATGCAAATTTTTTTTTTTTTTTTTGTTTTGTTCCTTTGCTGTGGCCTTTGCTGTGTGTGCAAACGATTTCCCCCCGGGACTGGTAAAGTCTGTCTCTCTACTGTATGTGCCCACAGCCATCTATTATTTGACTGCTGCTATGCAAGTAAATGATTACATAAGTATTAGCTACCTTCATGATCTGCATGACTTCATGAGTGGCCCCTGAGAATGTGCGTTGCTTTTTTTTTTATAGTACAGAGTAAGAACACTTTAGAGTGTACTTTCAAACATTTAAATGTGAAAGACTAACAGATCTGTGGTGACGGTATTGTACAGGAGAAGAGACTCAGATTGATTGAAGGCTCTAAATGTGTGCCTACTCTAGGAAGTCTTCAGTTTTGGGGGGGGCATTGAAAACATGGTATATCTCTAGTCTGTCTGTGTCCCTTCATGCTATGGTTCTGATGTGGAGGAAACACTCAGCCGTTTGATCCTTTTCGGTCTTGGGGGAGATGCTAACATGACTGATAGCACCTTGTTACCGGTGTATGTGCAGGTGATTAACGGTGCATTCCAGGTGCAATGACAAAAGAGATTTAGATGTTCTTATAGAACACTAAAGCAGGTGTCTGGAAGTGATTCTCATTCGATTCCTACAGGAGAGACCATAAGTCCCGATTTCCCCCTCCCCCCCGCTGCGGACCTCCACCAGAGTTTCCTCTGGCTTCGCCCGGCCCAGGCATAGGTCACCATCTGTCGGGTACTATCGCACGCGCTCATGCTCCACC
>JAACJT020000710.1:0-18126 GCA_009936485.2 Gymnarchus niloticus | reverse complement strand
TCCTCCTCAGGCCAGCACCAGGCAGGACAAATTAATGAGTCCAAGTAGAACAATAGGTACAAAAGGACAAGTCTTGTGTAATATATCTGTTTTCATGTTAAGAATTGGCTAATATTAAAAGTAATTGTGAACTATATGTTTAATTTGACAAAATGCACAAATAGAACTGAGGATAAACTCAAAACAACTGAGCCACAAACCTCTAACTGAGACTTCTCTTCTGATTGCCGTTGAGGCACTGTGGGGATCTGATCCACACAGGCACTGCGGTGCAGGTCAAGGGAAGGGCATATCCTGTACACACTTCATATACTTTACAAATTCTTTATTTCCAATTACTACTGTACATAACTGTACATAAAATACTGAAAATTTTAAGTTCCCCCAATATTTCACAGCAATGCTGGCTTGCATATTATTTTCCTAATATTTCACTTGTTATTAGAATTCTGTAAATTATTGTGCATCTGACATAAGTGAAGTGCTGTCCCTGCTCAAATGTAAAGCAATGTAGTTATCATTTTATGAGAGAACATAGAGGGCTGTACCAGTGTTGGTGCCATGGGCAATTTATCTTTATAAGGATACTTTTCTGATGCATCATAATTGAGGGAAGAGTGAGGGACAGAGCATGAAGACACAAAAGAACAAAACATTTTGGTACTAAATTAGTCTCAATTCACAGGTGAGATATACTGTATACAGTCCACTAACCAACTAAGACACACCATGTAGGGTTTGCAGTTCCTTCTCTTTGGCTGCTACCTGTTCCTTCAGAGCTGTTAGTCTCTGCTCAATTTGTTCTTTTTGTTCTTGCATTTTCAAGAGTTTTTGTGCAGATTGATTTTGGCAGTACTGAACTTTATGCTGCTCAAACACCTTTCTGTAGCTTTCAGTTCTCGCCTCATACATCTTCCTTGAGTGGACAACAAATATTTAAAGTGTTTTGGTTAAATGAAACTTACAACTCATAATAATGTCATTTCACAAATTTCAAAATGAAATATCACAGGTTTGCTAGCAATCTGTACTCACATGTCTTGGGTGTAGTTCTCCTCTCTTTTTTGCAGTTCCTCTTGCAAAGTATGCTTAAATTGGAGCAGCAGGCTGTTAGCTCCTCTCAAGCTGAGGAATAAATACCATTAAGAGCAATTAATTATGTCATATTTAGGTATAATTTCAGTATAAGACAGAACCTGGTAGAGCAGATTATTATAGCCAGTCTGCCTGCTGACAGTGTAACTCTGAATACTGATGGTTTTTCATATCTCTGACCTCTTAATGTTGTCTTTGAAGTGTGTCACCAGCTTCTGTCTGTGACACAGTTCCTCCTCCAGTTTCTCAATACTTTCTTTGGTTCTGTCCATTTCTACCCTCTTTTTAGTGATTTTTTCCTGGTAAACTTCAGTGATAGAAGTGTAAAATGTATTCAGCATCACTAAACCACATAGCAGAATATAAATAAGGGAAGCAGAGAGGTATGTTAAATGACTGACTGTGAATTTGCTGTTGCGTCTCATTCTTTTTCAGACAGAGTTTCTGTAATTTCAGAGCTGAAAGAAAATTACAGGTAACCACACCACACACCTTCATCACACATACATATACACTGTGTATGTATATATATGTTCTTTACATAAACATAAATGCATATATACTATGTAGGCTATATTATAAAACATGCACTTATATACATGTATGTATATATATTCGGGCACATCAGTATTTAAAAACACCTTTTTCACTGAAATTATTGTGAAAACTTTCCATTTTCAACGTTTGCCTATTCATCGTATATTTTTTTCACCTACAGCACATTAAGCTTGAATTAAATTAAAAGTCACTAGTGATGAACACGAATATTTCACAAAAGAATAAACACGGCTATGTAACTGACCTAAATGTGATAGGAGACCACCGGTGTTAGAAAGCATCAAAGGATCCTGCTCTTCCATTTCAGTCGCTACCTGGTGAGATGTGACAGCGGCTTAATTAACAAATTTTACCTGGCGTTAAATGTTAATTCCATTTATTTTTTGACATCTCTACCTCCCTCCTGATGTTTCAGCCTAGTATTTTGCACTGGAAATCGTCACACTCAATATTCTATTTGACATTCATTAATCGAGAGAGAGAGCGTAACTTAAGAATAATACAGCTCAAAGATACTCACTGGAGAAAATTAATGTATATTATTCATGTAATTTGGACTACTTTATACCTGCTCACATAAAAATCAAACAGCCAGATTCTATGTTTAGTACAGTGTAAATGTTCGTAATAAAATCTCTAGAAATGAGTTTCACTAAAGTTACACTCAGCTCGAGGACAGCTGGGTGCACGCGCTCGACCCCCCAGTATCCCACAATTCCAGCTGATGGTCGCGAGTTAAATGCGCCTGCGCAGTCACTGCGGCCTCTTTTCGACCTAAACCTCTTCCGTAGTACTGGGAATGTTTATTAACAAACACAAGTATACAAATTTAAAATAGCATAACATAATTGTGTGTTGCATTACCTATAAGATTTGTATATTGAATATCAGATTAAACAAAATGTATTAGAACTGTTACAAAATATAAACGTATGCATAGACACATCAGGACACACGTTTACCTGTACACGTAAACATAATAACAAAACATTAATATAACAAAATCCAGGGGTAATGTCATCTAAAGTTCACGTAAGTTGTACTCGTCTAAACATTCCATGAGATTAATACTATTTTTGCTTCTCATGCATTTTAAAGCTTTACCAAATAACAAAAATTCTTCTTTAAGTATCATCAGTCTAGAAGGGATTTTAATGACTCTACATTTATGTACAAAAAATGTAGCTAAAATACACAGGTTGTTAAGAAGGTATGGAACATTACTTTCATCAGACCAGAAACCATATTTTACCTAATTATAATTAAATATATTTATTCTTAGATTTTTAGTTTCAAACCAATGTATGAAATCTTCCCAGAAAGTTTTACGAGTATGGACATTGTAAAAATAAATGTTCAGCCGTTTCAATACCCTTACAGAATTGACAGCAGTTTCTATCAAAATTAAATCTTCTTAAAAATTCAAAAGATGGATAACTGTCATTAAGCAAGTTAAAATTAAGCTCTTTAGCTTTAGGTGCAATGGGGTATTTTAAATAGTTTGTTCTTATTTTAATGGAAAGGGAAGCATCAAGGGAACTGTACAGGCACTTCCTTGTGTGTGAGGAAGACCATTTGTTCGAGAAATCCATTAGAGCATTTTTTTTTATCAGTAACAACATAATTACCAACATATAGATGTGATCACTTAGGTATGATTGTAAAATAAATCAAAATACCCGAGTTGAAACTTCATGCCTTGAGGTATTAGCCTTGACCACCATATAATACTGTCTTATAGTACATGTGATGTTGAATTTTTTAACCAACTCTTTGTATAAAAATATCACCACACTCATCCATCACATCCAAGATGAAAATGATGTTTTTCTGAAACCACTCTTCAAAAAATAAATATTTGTTGCAACGTAATATAAATCTATTGTTCCATATTGGGGGAGTTATGCAGAGAAGTTGTGTGCGTGTGTAAGTTTCCAATACAGAAATAATTGTTTATGAAATTCTGAGAGCTTGACTGGTAGTTTGTTTACATCATAATCACACTTCAATAAAAATTCCAGACCTCCCACTTTTTTCAGAACTGACAGGGGAATATGGTACCAAAAGAAATCCATATTGCTCAACAAAGATTGAGCCCATTTAACTTTCAACATCCCATTCATACATTCAAAAGGGATAGCATTAGGACTGCTACCTTCTCATTTTTTAACCAAAATATCTTTTCTTTCTTTTAATGAGCCTTATTTTTTCCATATATAGTTAAAATTAAGTTGATTAATTCTTCTTATGATCTTTGGAGGAATATCTCTAGAACTAAGGCATATAAATTGTTCTTGAAACACTTTCAACCTTAATCAGCAAAACTACCAAAAATTGTAATGTCTATCCGCAATCAAAGATTCAGTCCAGTTGGGAATTCTGAAATTTGGTTTTGAAAGTTTTCTTCAATAATGACTTGAATTTCTTCTGTGATAATAATGCTGAAATACTTCCGTAGGAATGGCCAGTTGAAACTACGCCAGTATCCCACAATTCCAGCTGATGGTCGCGAGTAAAACGCGCTTGCGCGGTTACTGCGGCCTCTTTTGGACCCAAACCTCTTCCGTAGGAATGGTGCGTTGAAACTAGCTGTCTTCGAGCTATCATTATGAATCCAAATTCATCCGTTAAAAGGACTAAGGATTTATGCATGTTAATGTTTACATTACCTAGTAAATGATCTAAAACGACTCTGGATGTATTTTTTGTTTAAATCATAAATGAAAACAGTCTTCACTAGTGTTTTGTTCTTCGCTGGACCTGTGTTATGTTCCTGAATATTTAGCTGTGATTGCTCGGATAATATAAAAATAAACATAAATAAACGTGGTGCCAGTAATGTCGCATTAGGTGCTCGCAGCCTCGGCTTCAGTTGTGACTTTCTACCGGCTTCCACAGTCAATAAATAAACGTATCGCGTGTCCTCGTATTAACAACATGAGTAGTAAGTAATTCTGATATTTAGGGCTACGCACTGCATCTACATGTATGAACTCATTGTGCCAGGTCTTTCCGAACTGCGATCCAAACTGTACTGACTTGCTTCCATGACGCTCTTGTACCGTAGGCCAAGCGCACTAAGAAAGTGGGGATAGTGGGGAAGTACGGTACTCGCTACGGGGCCTCTCTCAGGAAGATGGTGAAAAAGATCGAGATCAGCCAGCATGCCAAGTACACCTGCTCGTTTTGCGGGAAGGTGAGTGTGGAAATGGCTGTGCTGTTCCGTGCCTAAGCCAAGCGTTGGCCGTGGAGCTGAGGGTAATATGCTGCTGTATTTGATGGCTCACACATTTATTCCATGGCAATTCAGTAAATGGTTTGTAAGTAATTCGTCCCAGCAAAAGGCTAATGAGATAAATGCGAAGGTGTCCTGCCTGGTGTTTATGAAGCTTCTGAAATTTCTTTCGGTAATTTATGAGTGACTGACGTCCTTGAATTTAAAAATGCGTGCTAAGAAAGGTGCCATGGACACAGTTTTATGTCTGTCTGTATGTTTGTTCTCAGACTAAAATGAAGCGAAAGGCTGTTGGCATTTGGAACTGTGGTTCGTGCATGAAGACAGTAGCTGGAGGTGCTTGGACATACAAGTAAGTGTCCTGTTCAGAGAATGTGTGTGCATTCCTTCATGTGTATATGTGGTTTAGGATTGTTTATTTTTTAAGCTGTTTGATTATTTTGGTGAAGCCTATAGTACACTCCTGTGACCCTGCTTAGGATAAGCGTTTTGGAATATGAATTGTATAATAGACACATGGTGCCTTAAGTTCTCATTTTTTTTTTTTATTTTTTTTTTTTAGCACAACATCTGCTGTTACAGTGAAGTCTGCAATTAGAAGACTGAAGGAGCTGAAGGACCAGTGAACATTCGCTACTGGTTTTGTACAGTGCAGGGTGTCCCATGAGAACGTGTAGCTGGGTTTTTTTTTGGATCAATAAATAAAAATTCTAATGAGGACTTAAATTCTTCAGTCCTTAAAATGTGTTCTTCAAATTAAATGGCAATGTGCTTTTTACATGACAATCATAGTCTCTCATTCTTCATTCTGATACATACTTGTTTAGCAGCTATGGCACAGTTAAAACTATAGTAAGGGTGTTCTGGTACTCAGACTGATAAATTCACTAACAACCAGCAAATGACTGTAGTGCTGGATGTTCTGTCTGCCTCTTTCACAGTTTTTACAAGATTTAACATTTCCAATGTTGTATCGTGAAACTTAGGGAGGTTGTCCTGCTTATTTTGATTGCTTCACCTTTTCAGGTTGAGTCAAAATTAGTATTTGTACACAACATTTGCATTGCAAGTCATCACTGGTCCTCCAGTGAAGACTGGTTGTTTTGTCACTTGGCACAAATGCAGGCAGGAAAGTGTTTCAACTCCAGCTAGGCTTTATTGAACGTTTTGTCAGTCATACACCTTGGCTGTTTTCCATGTTGCAGTGTGTAGTGTTCGGTACCTTTTCCTAAATCATCTTAAGGTATGTTGCCATCAGACTCTAACAATGGGAGGTGATTTAGCTTATGATTAAAATTTGCACAAGAACAGATGCATTAAAAACTGGATTTAGTGTATTCCATCTTATTCTCTGTGAGAGATGCATATAGGTCCAGAGCAGGGTTACTGACCTGCCTGGAGCAGTTTGGATCCAGCAGTGATTTGTGTACTTTACTAGCCTAGTAAGCTTGTTCTGGGGACCGGTGGGGTGTTCTGGAAAGTGAATTTATTGGCTTAATGAGGTTTCTTGAGGCTTTTGAGTACTATGAATCATAGTTCACAGTTGTGGCATATACCACTGATTGCAGCAATCAGGGTTAGTTAACCAGGCTTAATTGAGTTAACTGAGGATGTAAAATTTTCTTTGTATTGTGCTCCTCTGATCACAGGCATGAACACTTAGCCAGTAGATACACACTGCCCCTGTAACACTTCTTCCTACAGTTGTAGCAAGGTGTCTTTCACTTTGCTTTTTATGTCCATGTCTTAAATTCATGTTACCTCGTTCATTTGTATAGCATTTTCTCCATAATGATCATCCAAAGTTAAAAGAAATAGAAACCCAATAAAACTAATGACCTAAAAAGAAATTGGGGGGAAAAAAGGACCGCAGCATTATGTAGAAGCACTGGAATGTGAAACCATTTTTAACCTACATTTAAAAATAGCTACAGAGGCGGTATACTCAATATCCATTGGGAGGTGGTTCCAGTAGCAAGCAACATTGCAGCTAAATGCCTTTTCATCATGTTAAGTTTCAGTTCTGAACATCATTAGCTGACTCTTCCTTCAGGATCTGAGATGCATAGCAGGCAATAATTCTTCAAACATAAGATATATACAGTGCCTTCCATAGTGTATGGAACAAAGACATTTCTGTGATTTTTCTCCTCTGCTCCACAGTTAAACATTTCAAATCAAGCAATTCAGATTTGATTAAAGTGCACATTCCAGATTTTAACAGTAGGGTGTTAGCACACATTTCAACTTTGTCAAGTCAAGTGGGGTTTTATTGTCATTTCAACCATATACACAGTACACGGTGAAAGGAGACAACATTCTTCCAGGTCCATGGTGCATCAAAAACACTGCAGACAGGACAGGACTACATAATGTGCAACACAGAGCAGACACGCAGTGCAACAGATATCACAATACCTTTAAAAAGGACAGCCTAGAGTGCAGCCAAGGAGAAGCAGAACAGTCCTAGAGTGATTTGAAGTAAATAAAGTACAAATGTGCAAACAGAAAAGCAAAAGTGCATGGTAAACATATAGTGAGGAGTGTTTATATTGCACACATGATTACTGAGCATTATGTCAGGTTATGTACAATGTTAGAATGAGTACAGTAATAAGTTTTTGCACAGATATGTTAAGAAATAGCACCAGTAATATAAAATAAATATGTAACAGAATATAAATGGGGGAGTGGTGTGCTGGCAGTCTGGGTGTGAGGTATCAGGAATTGTGCAGTCATTGTTCTCAGGGGTAGGTGTGTGTGTGCGTGTGCAGTCATGTTTTACTGTTTGTTCATGAGTCTAATGGCCTGGAGGATGAAACAGTTTCCCATTCTGGAAGTGATGGCCCGTATGCTCCGGAACCTTCTGCCAGACGGGAGGAGGGAGAAGAGTGATTGGGAGGGGTGTGTGGGGTCACCCACAATGCTGGTGGCTTTGCAGATGCAGAGCGTGGTGTAAATGTCTCTGACAGGGGAGATAGACCCCGATGATCTTTTCAGCTGTCCTCACTATCTGCTGTAGGGCCTTGCGATCCAACATGGTGCAATTCCCTAACCATGCCATGATGACACTTCCCTGGTAGTCCCTCTGTAGAATGTGGTGAGGATGTAGGGAAGGAGGTGAACTCTTCTCATTCTCCAGAGGAAGTAGAGACGCTGCTGGGCTTTCTTCGTGATGGAACTGCTGTTGAAGATCTATGTGAGGTTCTCCGTAATGTGAACGCCCAGGAACTTGGTGCTCTGGACAATCTCCACAGAGCCCACAGAGTACATGTGCCCTACTGAAGTCAACAACAATCTCTTTTGTTTTGTCTACATTAAGAGACAGGTTGTTGTTCTGGACCAGTCCGTGAGCTGTTGTACCCCCTCTCTGTTTGCGGCCTCATCATTCCCACTGATCAAGTCCACCACAGTTGTGTCATCAGCAAACTTGATGATGTGGTTAGAGCTCTGCATTGCTGCACAGTTGTGGGTAATCAGTGTGAACAGTAGAAGGCTACGCCCGCAGCCTTGGGGGGCTCCAGTGCTCAGTGTGGTGGTACTGGAGATCCTGTTCCCAATATGAACTGACTGAGGTCTTCCAGTCAGGAAGTCCAGGATCCAGTTGCCAAGGGAGGTGTTCAGTCCCAGCAGTCTCAGCTTTCCTGTCAGCTGTTGAGGAATGATGGTATTGAATGCTGAGCTGAAGTCTATGAGCAGCATTCTCATGTAGGTGTTCTTTTTGTCTTGGTGTGTTGGGGCCAGGTGAAGGGTGGTGGCAATGGCATCATCTGTTGAACGGTTTAGAAAACACTCAAATTGCAGGGGGTCCAGTGAGATGTGCAGCAGAGTCTTTATATGCCTAATGACAAGCTGCGTGAAGCACTTCATAATGATGGGGGTGAGTGCGACGGGACAGTAGTCGTTTAGGCAGGACACTGAGGCCTTCTTGGGCACACGGATGATGGTGGTTATTTTGAAGCACATTGGGATGACAGTGATGATCAGAGAAATATTGAAGATGTCTGTGTGAACATCCACCAGCTGATCTGCACATTCTCTGAGCAGATTGAAATTACAACACTTTTTATACATAGTCCCCCTCCTAGGTCCAAATATACCCGTGGGTAGATATAAACAGTACAGTAGTTGTTTTAAGTTGTATTTGAAAGTATCAAACCCATTATATATAGTACTTAATTCACTGGTTCTGAATTTGCAAACTAGTGTTCCCTGAAGGTTGTCCGACTTTACAGTATGAAAAATTGTTTAATGACATAACATAAAGTTGCTGTGGAGATCAACAGTTCAAAAACAAGCTGTGAATAATGTTAAGGTTTCGCATGTTACTGATATGCAAACACAGTTTAAATCGGGACCGACATTTGACTTCCAGCCGAGTGTGAATCTTTCTTTTTATACATATATATATATAATTTAAATGAATATTCAAACAATTTGGCGTTGTGCAAATCTTGTGTGCAACAAATTGAATAAGGCACATTGGTACATTAATAACATACAAAAAAAATATAGGATAGGCCAATCAAATAAATTAACAGAAAGGGGGAGGCTAGAGGTCATTCATAATGTTGAACTTGTTACCCAAATATACTAATTTAATTTCATTCTTTTTATGCATGTTCTAAAGAAAGAATGAAATTAGCTCTCAGGTCTTTCAAAAATACAAAAAACAATTGGCCTGGAGCCAGACTTTTGCGTTTATGAATAAAAAATTTTCCAAGCAAGAGCAGAAAATTCTGTTTTATGAAAGAAACATGCCAAAGGGTTCTGGATGCTAACCAATCATTGAAGTCTTCCCAGAAAGCCGATAAATACATACCACAAAATATATCAATGGTCAGTCCTTACTATGTCATCATTACAAAATACACAATTATTGTGGTCAATGTTAAATCTTTTTCTCAGAAATTAATTTGATGGATATATATTATTAAAGATTTTAAAATGTATTACTTTTGTCTTGGGTGGCACTGGGAGTGTAAGATAAGATCCAAGTTTGCATATCTCTGATTTAGAGAAAATCTGAGCAATAGCATTTCCATTAGTTATGACTGAGTATGTTGTATGAATAAATTGAGATTGTAGCCCTTTATTAAGAATTTTGGTTCATAAAAAATCTTCCTACCAATCCTTACCATCAGTGATGGAGTGAATTACCAACCACACCATCCACTCATGACTGTACGAAGACTTGTTTCTAAGGAAAACATATCTGTTACTCCATATAAGAGTTCTATGTGGTGCACAGTTGTGATTGCATACAAGCTTCCAGAATAAAAGGGAAAATATGATCATTTAATGCTCAATTTAGGTATATGATAATCGCATTTTAAAAGAAAATCTGCCAGACTCTTCTAAACAGTTCCCTTGGAATACAAAACCAGACGCTGCTTTTTTCCATTCAAAAACAAAATTTATTGAGTGTAGGCCACTATCCACATAATCTTTAACCAGCTCTGCTTTTTTAATAAGATGAGCTCTTTTTTACAATATAAAATTTAAATGTAATTGGTTGATTGGTTTGCAGGCTTTTTTTCAGAGATGGCCAATGAATATTAAGAATAAATGCATTTGTCTAGAGATTCTATTTTGATTAAAAAGATTCTCCCAGAGCTTGACAAATCTCTCTGTGTCCATGTTCTTAGTTTAGCTTTACATTCCTCAAGTTTGTTCCAGACCTTAAGATTTTCACTTACACTTATATCTTTTGTAACATGAATGCCAAGGTATTTGACAGAGGATTTGGCTGAACCGTTTTTACAATATACGTTTTTACACCGGCTGAATACGATACGACGTTTTGACTTCCGGCCGGGTCGGAACCATTCTCTAACGGTGTATGAGTTTCACTCAGGGCGTGAAAATAGAGGGAACACGAACGAAAGAAAAGGAGCTGTACAGAATGGCGAGGTCGACAAAGGTAGTTTGAGCGAAACGATAACAATAAAGGAAATCAGATGACTGAATAATTGATAGCAGCTAATTGAATTAACTGTTCAATCTGTCGGATTCCACTGACATATTTATATTACGTGGATTGGACGATTTAAAATGCAGCTTGTAAAAAAAACTTGATTTTTTTTTCTTTCATTTGAATTGCAAATCCACGAATCGAAATTTTTCTAATATGTTTGCTCTTGCAATGCTTAATGCACTAAGTTACCCTGTAGGATAAAGAGTCCAGTGTGGAAGAAGTCGACATTAGTGTTGGCAATCTAGTTTTCAAGTACCAAGTTTACCTGATTTAGTACTTTACCTGGTACTGCTAAAGTTTACTTACTTTTTTTACTAGATACCAATATATGAAAACTAGGTAAAAGCTTATCTTTAAGCCAGGGTTATGTCACAATGACCATACGATTTTTAACCCAAGTATGCATCAGTTGGTCTTGGACAGTCGTGTAGTGATGGGCATAGACTCAGTAGTCCAGTCCAGTCCAGTCCAGTCTAGTCTATTCACGTCTAGTCCAGTCCAGTCTAGTCTCTGGGCTCCTGACCCTGGTTTGGGCGAGGTCTAATGTTTGAATTTCAACAGCAAATCTGTTGGTGTAGTGTGTGATCCCAAACACGTCAGTTGTTAAATGTAAAACACCCAGTCTTTTCACAGTTTTACAAGATTTGAAAAGTCATGTAGTGTAAATTAATTTTTAGTTGAAACATATCACTTAACTGTGCTCTTCGGTTATTACTGCTGCCTTACACCTTCAAGGATTGTAGTTCAAATCCCGCCTGGAGTTTGTATGTTCTCCCATGCCTCTCGGGTTTCCGAATTTTTGAAGTACGAAGATGATTGTAGAGTAGAGTTCCCGAATGGCAGATTGTATGCAGTGCATGTTTGGCCATCGTGCTGCTGGCTAAACGCTGGGAAGCTGTTGTCTTCTTAGTTTATTGGTCATGACCATTTCAATTGTATAATTCAATCTCCAAATGGTCACTGGTTGGAGAAGGCCTGGGTGGAAATTGACTTGTTACCTCACTGGTGTTCACTATATTGTGTTAATGAAACTTTTCTGCCTGGTGCTGGCCAGTGAAGGATGGGCCCTTGAGTCTGGTTCCACCCGAGGCTTCTTCCTTCTGAAGGAGTTTTTCCTTGCCACTGTTGCCTTTGACTTACTCATTGGGAACTTTGGACCTGGGACTATGTGAAGCACTTTGAAGTTGTGCTGCTTATTAAACGGGCTACCTGTAAATAAATAGAATTGAATTGTCTGGTCCTTTTAGAATCAAAATTCACCAAATTTGACTATTAGCAGCTATGTATGTTTCACTTTTAACTTTAATTTTGCTGTAAGCTTCATATTTTTATATCATAGATGTTCTGGTTGGATCCAGAAAATGACCCTAGCTCATCTGTCATTCCACACAAGCCTACAGCCACTGATCATAGTAGAGAGTCAAGAACTATTCATTAACTAAGCAAATCAAAAAACAAAATGTTACTAAACAATCAAAAAAAGCCTAAGACTTTCCAGTATCACCGGAAAAGGCAATAATCATAATTTACCCCATTAATGCACACAGTGATAATGTTTTAGCTAGTTTTTTACTAGGTAAAGTGCCTAGTTTTTACCTAGATTTTTAAAAACTAGGTATAGTTAGTTTTCCTTTAACAAGCAGCCTCAAGTTTATTTACCTAGTTTTTTTTTTTTAAACACCTGCCAATGCTAGTTGACATGATGTAACAGATTAAGAAATGTGGGGCTGTCACATTGTGTGAAATCGTCACATCAACACACACGCAACACTTCTGTAATATTTTCTTCTTGTTTTATAGTCTGCCTTGGTGCTCTGCATGGATGTGGGCTTCTCCATGAGCAATTCAGTCCCTGGTCAAGAGACTCCCTTTAAACAAGCTAAGATGGTTGTTCAAAATTGTGTGCAGCGTCAGGTAAAGACAACCTGACTGAGTCCATAAATTGTACTCCTTATCACCCTCTGATCATGAGTTACAATAGTTGCAGAATCACTGCCACTTTCTTTCTCAAAGGTGTTTGCAGAAAGCAAGGATGAGCTGGGCCTGGTCTTGTTTGGTACAGACAATACTGAGAACCCACTGGCCAGCAGTGGGCAATACCAGAATATTTGTGTGCATAGACACTTGATGTTACCTGACTTTGAGCTGCTGGAGGACATCCAACACCAAGTATGTCCTGGAAACAAGCAGGCAGATTGTATCCTTTTTTGGAAGAGAGAAAGTCCTTGTTTTAATAGAAACATTTTAGATCATGCTTTTCGTTGGAGTACTGCACGAATTTGAGTGACAGTCATGACTTAAGGGCCACAAGGTATAGTGGGTATATGTTTTAGTAAATTGTGAGTCTCTTAGAACTGAGAACTACGAGTGCATTTATGTTCATGCTTGTAGAATTTTAATAGGCTGGTTTATGCATATTTTGAAAGGGGGACATATTGAATGGTTCTGTGCCTTGACTATTTTGTTTCAGGGCTGGATGCCCTTGTTGTGTGCATGGACCTTCTACAGAAAGAGACACTGTGAGAAGCAGCAAAAATTACATGGCACCAATAAACCAGATGGACAGAGTCACTGTTGCCTGAATTTTCTAACATGACTTTATGTGTGTGACTGGTCACAGGGGAAAGAAGTATGAGCGACTCAATATTGCCATGCTAACAGATTTGCAGTCGGGTGTCAGTGCTGATCAGTTGGACACCATCATTGCCAATCTGAAAAGAGCTGGAGTGACATTGCAGTTCTTGTATGTATACTTAAGCATCATTCATTCATTAAAAAGCTTTAGAATGAGTAGATGCATCTCTGTTAAACTTAAGTTTAATGTTCTCTACTTGAGTGTCTCAACTGACACCTCTATATTGTCAGGACTGCAGTTGCTTCCATCACATTACTCTTATCCTTCAGCTTGCCCTTTCCTGTGTACCTGGAGGAAGTTAATGGGGGAGAGGATGAAGGACAGCTCAAGCTAAAAGGGGGCAGTGACTCCCCCCCTGAAGGGAAGGGCCTGACCCAGGAGCAACAGCAGGGCTTGGCGTTGGTGCAGCAGATCATGACCTCATTGGATGAAAAAGGTGGTTTGGAAGAGATTTATGCATTCAGGTATGTAAGAATCAGCGTTTGGGGTTGAGGTCTTATTTTCTTTGTGTTTGTGTGCATAAGAGGTTATGAGAGGTAGGGTTGGCTTCATACTGCTTTTTCATCTCCAAAAGTGATAACACCCTTAAATATTGGCTGATGTGAAAGTCTTTTTTTTTTCGAATTTATTGTGCAGTTCTGAGTTGTTTTTTTGGCCTCTTCTGGCTACTGTATTTCTACTGTTTGTTGTGTATTGTAGCTGTGGGGCTGTGCCAGTTGTAAAGTTGAAGATATGGAGACTATAGGCCTAACTGTTCATTTAGGAAGTAAAACCAGTTGCATTTACATTATATAGTGTTTGTTCCTTCTGTGGTGCATCTGTTACTTTTATCATCATTATGCCATATGTAAATTAGCCATTTAAAAATGCTCAAACCATGAAACAAATACTCTAATCTCCTAAAGGAATAATTGCAAAATGATATGGTGATTTGTCAATGGAAAGCAAGGCTTATCCATGTATTATATCAGATTATAACTTTCAAGTGAAAAAATGTTTGTTTTTGGTCAGTATGGGGACCTCATGAGAAGCGTACAAAGTGTTCTCTTTAACCCGCAGTGCAGCCATTGAGAAGCTGTCTATCTTCAAGAAGATTGAGCGAAGTCCCACAGCCTGGCCTTGTCAGCTGACCGTTGGCAGCAGTCTGTCCATCCGTATCATTGGCTACAAAGCTGTAAGCCTCCACCTGTCACATGAGGACTGCAGTGACGTCAGTGTGGAACTTATGAGCTTCACAGATGGTGTTACCTGACTGGGGTCCTGTTTTCTCTCTTAGGTGACTGAGGAAAAGGTTAAACAGAGCTGGAAGCTGGTTGATGCTCAGACTCACCAGAAGGATGATGTGAAGAGAGACACCGTTTACTGCCTGAATGACGATAATGAAACTGAAATTTCCAAGGATGACACCATTCAGGGTATGGGCACTGAGAGAAGGCATGGGGATGACCTCCTCAGAGATGGGCCTAGGGTGCCAGACAGAAACCACAGTTCTGATTTACACAGAGAGCTATGGTGCTGAGTTTATAGGAGCCCAAACTGGTCTGCTCGTAGGTGTGTGTCACTAATTTTTAATTTTTTTTCTTTTTTTTTTTTTGTCTTGTCATCTCTTCCCACTATGAAAAAGGGTTCCGCTATGGGAGTGACATTGTGCCCTTCTCCAAGGTGGATCAAGAGCAGATGAAATACAAGTGTGACGGGAAGTGCTTTGCTGTGCTGGGGTTCACCAAGCAGAACCTGGTAACGTTTCCCTGCCTAGTCACAGGCTCCTTAATGTTGTTGCTGTGGCCTTCATTGTTTGGTGCAGAATATATGTTTAACCTGTTTTGATCTGAGGAACATTGATGAGCTGGTGATTAACGTGTCATTCAAAATTCCACAACACAGATTCAGCGTCATCAGTTCATGGGTACTCAGGTTCTCAAGATTTTCCCCCCCAAAGATGATGAGGTAAGAGTTTGGCTCAAATTAGACAACTTTACTATCTCTCCCTGATGTTTCTGTCTCTGTACTTTCTTCATATCCTGTCTTTGATGGCACTGCCTGTTGCTGCTGCCTATTTCAACATGCTCAGAATGCAGCTGTGGCCTTATCAGCCTTCATCAGGGCCCTGGAGGAGCTGAAGATGGTTGCAGTCGTACGTTATGCCTATGGCTGCAGAAGCAACCCCCAGGTGGGAGCTGCATTTCCTTGTATCAAGGAGAAGTATGAGGTGAGAAAGTCAATATCAGGTAAGGGTTCGGCAAGGGCAGGAAGAGATTTTGTTTATAGATTCACTTTCAGTTTGGATGTTCCATCCTCCTCCGTCCCCGGTGCCCGATACGCCTCCTTCTCTGTCCACAGTGCCTGATATATGTGCAGCTGCCCTTCATGGAGGATTTGCGACTCTTCAGCTTTCCATCCCTGGAAAACAACAAAAAGTTTACAGCCTCAGGTGCGTCACTCTCGATGAACAGGACTAATGCTGTTTATGTGTGATGATTTAGTCGACACAAGCATATAGCATATAACTCTTTATTGCTGGTTGGGACTTTGTACTTTTTAATAATTCTACCTAGGGTGGCATGGTGGCTGAGTGAGTAGTATTGTTGCATCATGCCTCCAGGATTGGGGGTTCAAATTCAACTCTGTGTATGGAGTTTACTTGTTCTGCCTGTGTCATGTAGATTGCCTGAACTTTACTGGTCATTTGCATTAGTACCAATACAGGTACATATGAATACTTTAGTTTCCCCTTGAAACACAGAAGCGCAGGTGAGAGTACAGCTTAGGGTCAGAGTGCTGGGTCAGCCATTTATCTTGCGCCCATGGGGGTTAAGTTTCCAACAATGATATGACCACCCGACTAGCAATGGGATTTGTATTTCTGGACATGAGCATAGACTCATAACCTGCAAAGCCACATTAGGCTATGGGTCATTTCTAAATTGCCCATGGGTCATTCCATGTCAAATCAACCGATTTTCCAGAAATCCCACGCACTTCATTCTCAAAAAATTCTGAAAAAAATACCAGGTGTACCCATGTTATCCAGGAGACACCCTGTAAAATTTCTTTGATGTAAGATCAATACTTTCCAAGACACAGCCAATTTTGTGAGGGGAGGGGGTGTCAAATTTGACATGGCTTCATTTTTTCATCAATTTCACAAGACCATATCTCAAGAACGAAACCTCCTAGCAGGCTCAAATTTTGCATACTGGTACCTTAATAGATATAGTACGTAACGAAATCAAAATGTTTGGTCCAAATGACACCACTTGGTAAGAGCAGACCTTCAAAAATGGAAAAAAATATTTTGCGTCTTTGGCTTGGCCATGTTTAGGCTTTCAGAAAGCATATTTCTAACTGATACAGACTGCTGAAATTTTTTCCATATTTAGATACCTCCACGGGGTTTTTAAAAAGGTTATAAACAAACAAGAAACTGCATCAGGGTTTGACCAGTAGACCTCTGAAATGTGAAAAAATCATTTTGGGTCTAATTTTCAGACCAGCTTAATGCACTGTGGGAATGTCCAGACATTTTTTAAATTATTTTTCCTGTATTCTACATGGTCCCTTCTTTCTCAAAAAACAAGTCTTATTTTTCTTGTGCAAGTCTTTCATTTTTATTTTGCATTCTAAACATGAGTTAAATTCATCATTTGTCAGTAATGATAATCATCAAGTTCTTCATCACTAACTTGGGTATAGAATTAATGAAAAAAATAAATCACCAAAGCACAACACATGAACAACAGCTGCTTGATTTATTATTAAACACAACACTAGTTATAATGAAATGTTAACATCTTGGTATTGCAGCAGCAGGAATGTGACCCATTTCATTTCTGTTTCAATCAAAGTGCAGAGTGTAGGGAATCTTTGTCTTTGAGATCAAAATGGTACTGCCTCCCACTGACTGTTGTAGGTGTACTAAGCAGTGCAATGACACACTGTAATGGCACCCAACAAATAACGCCTCTAGGTGGCCAATGGAAAGACTGTGCAGGATAGTTTGGATGCATGAAACATATCAGGATGTCTGATTCCGCTTCTCTCTTGTCACGAATCACACCAAATCCAACATTTTTCATCATACATGCACCCAATATAGCCTCCAATAGGACACTGATCTAATGTGAGGGACGCATCTGATCCATCAGGCATGTGATTGTGAGAGGGCAGGATCTCAGCTGCTGCTTCAGTGGTGAATATTCGGAGAGTCAGTTGACTGTCTTCACCAGACACCCGGCTGACTTTGAGTTTGCCATCTTCTGTAGGGATGTAACAGTGGTACTCTCAAGTACCAAGTACTCTTTTGGCCATGGAAAATCACATTCTCTGTTCAGCAACATGAGATAGGACATCATCTTTTGATATGAAAAAACGTTTGACATTTTTGATGTCCTACACCCCATTCATACAAATCCCGTGGTGTCAGAATGTGTCCTGAAGTTGCTGCTTGGAGACTGGCTTTTGCCGCTTCCGTTTTAATGGTGCCTCCCACACCATCACATGCATTCTTGCCATGGGATGTGGCAAAGAAATGCCACTCCGCTTCGAGTCTAAAATCACTTTGGTGACACACAAGATTAGCAAAGTTTTTGAAATTTTTGTACTGCAAGGGAGCTCCATCTGAGAAGT
>JAACJT020000709.1:7797-18127 GCA_009936485.2 Gymnarchus niloticus | reverse complement strand
GACGTGCCGGGGGTGGTGCACAGCGCCTGGGTAGGCCACAACGACAGCCGGCAGAGCGGCGGGGGGCGGGTGCGAAGTAGCTGACAGTATAAAAAAAAACCAAGGTGGTGCGGGACGGAGGGGGGGGGTCGTAGAAAAAAAGCTAATTAATGAGAAGTCCATTAATCCATATCTCTTAGTAGCTGCTGCATTTTGCATGGCTGGGATAAGATAAGGATCAGGCTCAAGTATCTGCTTCTGCAGGACACAGCGTGTAGGATTGGCGAGGAGATGATGTAATAAGGTCTTTTAAAGTGACGGTGCCGTTTCTGTTCTGGACGTCCATGTTTCTTGACAGCCTACTGACTCGTGATTCGGGGAGCAGATGCTCAGGCGAGTTTTCATGGGGTTTAGCTCTTAAAAGTCTCCCCGCCTGGAAAGGGGCTTAGCGTTCCTTCCCCAGAAGCTTCCTTGGATTGAGAACAATAGTTGGGGATCAGTCTGGCGGAAAGAGAGAGCTTCTTATTGCCCCTTGTCCCCCCCCCCCCCCCCCCCCCCCGCTGTGCTGGTCCACCCTGAACCCCTGAACAGACCCTCATGCCCTTCACTCACAAGCCAAGCTGAAGATGTTCCCACATCACCATTTGTATTTATTTAATGGAAAACAGGTGGCCCTATGCATACTGTAATGTTATGCAGATTTTGTCCAGATACCTCGGTTTCAACGGTCCACACAAAGGTGAGCTGGAATCTGTGAACTGCCCTAAGTGTGGAAGCGTGTGATGGATGGTGAGTCATGGCCCTGACTACCTGAGATAGCCTCTAGGACAGAGGTGCTGGCCCATCACACACTCAATCAAACTCTATTGACCATCATTAAAACACAGGTGGAAACACAGTACTCAGATGACCGCCAGGCAACATGGAGAGAACATGCAAATTCCACGCTTCAAAAAGCAGGGCCAATACTCAACGCCCAATCCTGTGTGAGGCTCCGTACCTCCCACATGAAACAACGCCATCTTTATTACTGAAGAGAGTGACGTGAGTGCTATCGAGACTAGACTCCCACTGCAGTAAAATGACAAACAGCACACGACATTCAAATATTCAATGCTTTGTTTCATAGCATGTATGGGAGTAACGTGGCAGGTAAAAGAAACTTTGTCCAAACAAAATGAATGATCACAGGCCTACAAAGGACCGTGAAAATTCCCCTGTTTGGATTAGACCAGTTTGAGGTTTGACTGGTTTCTCCAAGTTTCACCCGTTATCAAAGCCACTGAACCAGTTTTGATTATCAATCGAATTCAACCCTCATTTCATTGCTGTAATAACATTCAATATTACGTTACTTCTTTATCAATTTAGCATGCGTGTGCTTGATCAAATTTTTGTAACAGCCTTTATTTTAAAATGAAAAACCATATCAGAAACTCAGCTGTAACAACGGTCTTTTAAATGACTTAACCCAGCCAATGGTGAAAGATTACCATCATAAATATTTCATATAATACGTATCAACTCCTACATTATTTATGACATCTCTGAAGGATCTGGGATCTCCCCGAATGACAGTCTGACTCAGCACAGCTTTCAGAAAGAAGATGACTGCAGAATGTACACCTTCACAGGCCGACGGAGTGACAAGCATCAGTCTCCAAATACAGAGAAGGAGGCTGTTTCCGGCGGTAATCACAGCAACACACCAAAAGTACCGGCAAGGAAAGAGAAAAATTGGAGAAAGCGAGGCAGTACTCACACTACACAGGGCCATGCTGTCACCCCTTCACTGCTCCTTGGCCACGTCCCTCATATCTCAAAGTGACACACCTCCACAAAAAAAACCCTAATCAGGTTACCTGGATCATGTTACACTGGGACAATGCTGTCAATCAAGCACCAGCCAAGCAGCCATGATTCAAATTACTTCAGCCACAAAAAATGCATCTCACACCTAACTTAAAGCCAAAGAACGGCCTGGTTTGTTCAGTATAGCCTGTACACAGGGTATGGGTTCAAAAAAATCGATACTAAATTGAGTCAAAAGCTAGGGTAATTACCCTCTGAATTAATTGTGATTAATACGTGTTCCATTACCCATTTTTTAAGTTATGACCATAGGAAAAGTGGTCATAATTAAATGAACTTTTTGAGTACGCAGGTGGTTTCTTTTGTTTACTTACAAACGCATGCTTCTTGGAACATTTAGGGTTTACGTTTCTGAAGGTGCCGTGGAAAAAGGCGAGGTCATGTGACCATATTCCACCCAGTCAACGATGTTACGAAATCCATTCAGGAGCCAACAACCATGTCAGCCCTGCCCAGCATTCTTGGAAGGAGATGGATACTCAGTAGTGTAGTATCATCTTTTCTGGACACTCAGCCTTACTGACTTGTCTGTAAAACAGCCCAATGCCAAATAAACACATTCCCAAGGCATAAGGATCAATTCATATACACATCTATATAGTATATACACATACAAACAGGTATTTTTCCTATTTTATTTCACGTTCTATAATTTGTAGCATCCTTGTGGTCACCTAGTCCGACAGGGTGCAGTGTCACCAACACACGAGTGACGACTGGGCCACTGTACTGCAGGGACGAAAGCGAGGCTGCAACTCCATGGAGTCACAGCGGGGGCCAAGCGCTCGTGGCAACTGGGCGCCAGGCAACCGTTGCCGACGTCCAAACTCCATGACCAGCAGCGAATGGAGAGAGGAGAGCACCGTTTTTACTGGTGATGGAGGAAAGGACAACACTGAGGTGGAGTGTTGAAGAACGATGCACAGACATCACAGCATGACAGAGTGACGGTCTCTACCCCAAACATGTCCTTGATGCTCTTATTGCTTAATTAAAACATGAACAAAGAGGCGAATGCTTATGAACAGATACCAAGACACACCGTATCCGAGTCTCTCCCATGACAGAAATCTGTATGCACACACCGACTTTGAAGCAAGACAAACGTAGATTTAAAGAACTTGATGGCCCACTTGGAGTTTTCAAAGCTCACTTGAAATTGATCACAGACGGTAAGAGCTGAGTGCACCGTGGTTAGAACGCCCATCCATCAGAGGGTCACAGGCACACGCTGGACGAATCTAAGGCAGAAATACACCCCAACGTTATGAGTTACCCAACTCACCAGGAACAAGGGTTCGGGTACGGCACTGGCAAGCTGCCCTGAGTGTCTGAAGGCTCGTTGTTCATGCAAACCTTTTAAAAGACCCACAAAATCATTTATCATTTACTTCTGTGCTTGGACTCTGATTTGAATTTGCTTGCTTCTACACAACCAAAATGAATTATGAGGACATTTAATAATTTCTAAATACGACTGAGTGCTTTTTGAGCCTGTAATTTTGATTAAATACAGGTGTGACCTTAATAAAGTTTGTTTTAATGGGGCTGGGCTACATGGCATCCTGTCACTGAGTAGTGAAGTGTGTGGTTTTGTGAAAACCATCAGGTGACTGGTGTCAGTACTAATAGCCTGTCTGGCTAAAGCGCTACATTAATGGGAGATCGTCAATTAGTACGGTTTACATAGCAAACTAAAATAAACTAAACAGCCGACTTTGTCACACATGCCAAGCAGCTCCTGCTAACTTGGTTTTTTTGTTTTGTGGGTGCGTAAAATGACATCTAGACCAGAGCGTCTGTCACACTACGACATGCAGAGGGTCGGCCGTAGAGCTGGCAAAGCGATTACACACCATGCTGAGCTCACATGATAAATGGTGCATTTCAGAGACTAAGATGGTTTTGATGTGACAGAACAGGCCTGTTTGGGCAGTGACCCCTTGCCGCTCATCTGCGTGATCGTTGAAGGGGATCAAGGAGGATCTGACATCTCAGGGCATGAGAGAAATGCGGCTGATCACATGACCTCATGGTTGACTCTGAAGGGGCTTGGAGCCAATTCCCGTCGTTCTCCTATCAGAGGGAGGTAAAAAGGACAAACCCCACAAAAAGCCTTATGTCAGCGGGCCTCCTCCGGTCGCAGGGGGCCCGGAAGCTGACACGGTTCTCGCAGGCAGCCTGGTGAAGGTGACACAGTCCCACGTAACGCGGCAGCATCGTTGTGGACCAGACCCCCTGGAAGGAGACGCTGATGGCCACTGTTCATCATCGGGGGGATGGGGGGTTATCTGTCCCTTGGCTGTAAGACCTGCCTGAATTTCTTACCTTATTAAGGTATGAGGGAACTTCAAGGGGGAGCCAGTACCTGCAGTTACAGCCTTAATACTGAACAGATTCTGCACAAGTCTTAAAAAGGGGGGAGTGGCCTTGTTTTGTTTTTTTTTTTAATCTTACAGATAATCAGAAAAGAAAAAGCTCATGAAATGCCACCTAAAAGGAGTGTCAGCACATTAAAAAAGGAAGTCAATCTGTGCTACTTCCTGTGAGGAAGAACAAACTAGCAAAGCCAGCCGATACTGTATCACCCACAACTCTGTCAATTCTGAATGGTCCGGCCTCTTGTCGATACTCTATATGATCCATTTAGAGACTCCTGTACAGAATAACCAAAGGTTTAGCCAGTGTGCCTCCCTTCAGAAGAGCAGATTCTCTCCATTTTAATTTCTGAGTCCACTGTGGTTCTACATTTTCGTACGTTTCAGTTCTGCAGACATATGGACAATGGGAACATCCATATAAACACAATACAATTTTAGCAAGCCTATTCAAGCTCATACAAAAAAAGTTTTTTCCCTCTAAATATAAATTTGAAGTGCTGCACTAATGCACTAAGGATTTTACTGATGATGCACTGGACAGAGTACCTCTGAGACCTTGCAGGAAACTGGATCAGCCATCTGAGTTCCAGCCAGGAAGACTCGCTCAGCTGTCACAGCAGGCAAGAAGCAAAGCCCAATGGCCGCCTCATCAACGGTAGTATGTAGCTTAGCAGATTAGGAATGTCTGCTGATATCCGGAAGGCTGTGGGTTCAAATCCTATACCCACCTGAGTGATCACATCAACATTGGGCCCTGAACCCAAAGTGGCCCAGGGACGCTGGTAGGCTCTAGCTGTTCTTGTTCAAATGTCTCTTTGGACAAAATAAACGAACACCAAAGTTTCATCCAGGAAGTCTCTACCATTGACTTGTCACACCAGCTGGTCAGTTCATTCAGAACCTCTTCAAAAAGGGAGTCCTACACCACACTTAGCATGTTCATATAAGTTGAATTCCACAGCCTAGGCTGAGCTTGACAGTATACTTCATGGCTGTTTGCTTTAACCGTAGAAACAGGTTTTGGCCGTCGGACCTACTCAGAGCACCACATGCCACTTAGTTACCCATGTCGTACTTCACTTCCGCACTCAACGTTCCATCACACCACAGCACAACCAAAGACGCAGATTATATCCAGCTCCCTCGATGCTACAGCTAAACAGCAAGATACTGGAAGGCAATGATCAAAGTCGGCAGAGATAAATCACTAGGTCTTCAATGGTCACTTTCAGTGCATGCATCCACTGGGAGTGTGGAGGGTTGTCAGACATACTTAGGCTGCCAGTGTAGACAGCTCACTCTCTGGAATAGAAGGAGTCCTGCTTAACATTATAGAGCAGTTCTACGAAGGAATGTGCTGCAGCGCTAAAATTACAGCTGATTAACAGATGTAAGCATATCGTCACACAAATAACAGAAAAACAAATGACAGTTTTCAAGACACAATGTCTCTCCACTGATCAGAAGGACAGTTAGAGTGCAAACAAATCCATCGAGGAAGTGAATCTACTAAATGAATAAAGATGTGAATGTGTTATATGTAGACATTCAAATTAAATTCTGTAGAAGTTTCATAGAACTGGTTTTGTAACTGCAACCTAAAACCCGAATACAAGAGTCTGTTTTAGTAAGCCTAACCCTAACCCATGAGAAGAAGGAGACAGTGTTCATTCGTTTCTGCTAACTAAGGTTACCGTTTGACTTATGACCACAATACATCTTGACATTCCTTTAATCCCACGGACAGCCAGATTACTGAAGTCGGCTACAGTTATTTATTTAAATATTTATTTATTTATACAGTTATTTATTTAACAGAACCAGGTAATGCATCACAAGCCCACAGTGCTACTGTCAGAGGGCCAACTTAGACCTGTAGATGTGCTGTTAGACTGAGCTCCTGACGAGCGGCCGGCAACAGGTGCAAGGTGGCCGAGGAGACGAAGCCGTAGGAACCCTGCTTATAATCCACACGTCTGGGGTCAGGGAGTCTGTGAACTTTTCATTAAGTGGGCAGACTATGCAGTTAACAGTACAGGACAAGCAATAAGATGAGACGATAGTGCTATTTTTTTAAATAACACAATACTTGAGAAACATTGGTCCCCCCGAACCCTAAAAATTGTACCATTAGCCAGCCAATGGTTTGCAAAGTTTAACCAGGACCAGTCTCAGAAGGGAACCAGGAGCGCGGGTACAGGATCGAGGTTCCAGGGGGACACAGGCACACATGAACAAGGAAACCCAGAGCAGGGGAACGCATCTCCATCCGTAGGCATCAAGTACCCATAGATCGGGGTGACTCTGGACTCCATAGGCTGGATCATTCTTGGCTACCCACTGGCATATAGTAATACCATCCACTCAGATAGACTGGCATACCATGGTGGAGCCCAAGCATCTGAGGGAGCTGGGAGGTGGGAGGTGGCTCAGAGCACCAAACGAGGCAGTGAGGCCGTATGATGGTGCAGGACCAACCAGGGACCCTCCAGATCAAGACTGCGAAACCAACTGGGCCGACACTGGGAAATAGGCAACGGTAACCAGGCAACCATGTGCTTAACGAAGCAATCAGCATCACCACAGCAACCAGGTGCAGCATGAAGAAACCAAGCAGCAGGGGAGGAGCCAGGGAACCAGGTAGCGAGGGTGCGACAAAATTGAGTATTATCAGAAGGGCGAATGACAATCTGGTCTCTGAACAGAACACAGTGCTGAGAGTTCTCGTGTACAATTTCAGACCTGAGCTGAAAATATGTACCACAATATAACCAAGTCAGCAGCTAGGGAACATATCACAATATTGATACGATCAGTTATTGAATATGATTATTGCTATCCCAAGCACTCGGGGTACTCCCCCCCCCACCATGAGCTTTGACGCCAGCTTGAATGGTTAGTTTGGTGTACTCTCATCCACCTCAAATTTGGAAGCCTCGTTTGTCCCATCACTAATCAATTATAAGCAAAGTAGATAGCACTGAGCCTTTTAAATCACTGGTGTTCACCTCTGGTCCTTTTAGCGATGTAATTACTTGGATAAAATCACCTCAGCTGGGGTTTTGGCTTCTCAGGTGAAAAATCAAATGGACTCACCAAAACCTGACAGAACCTATGGGCACAACTGTTGGGCACAACATCTCCAGGCTGGTTGAACCAAAAAGACTCACGGAGTCCCTTTCACGGTAACGCAAAGAAGCCCAAGGGCCAACAGCAGTGAGGTTGGGGGAAGGTGGTTACAGGATCGTATCAAAGATCCAACCAGTGCAACCTGATGAGGCCACAGATATAGCAGCAGGAGGGACTGGGATTAAAGGGCCAAGTGTGTAAGTGAGGCACAGCTGAGTCCAAGCACAGGAATTCAATTCAATTTTATTTATATAGCGCCTTTAACATGAAGCACGGTCACAAAGCGCTTTATATAGTCCAGGGCCCAGGGTCCCTAGAGAGTAAGCCAAAGACGACAGTGGCAAGGAAAAACTCCCTCAGGAGGAGAAACCTTGGGAGGAACCGGACTCAAGGGCAAACCCCATTCTCCTCTGGCCGGCACCGGGCAGGACAGGTTGATTAATACGATATAGTGAATAACAGTGAGGTTGAACAACCAGATGAACTACAGAGTATTGAAGGAGGCAGCCAGGTGATCGAGTTGAGGAGCAGGTCCGAATTCTCATCTCCGTACCCGTGAGCTAGACATGCAGCCTGTTAATCCCTACCTCTGGGTGGGACGCTCCTAAATCAGTCTTAAATGTTGCAATAATCCTCCCCTAATTATAGCATCAATCATTTGGTTTTGCAGGCCATGCAAATCCTTGCATTGCAGAAAATCAATTGAATGCACTTGGATGACATCTGATGAAGAAAAAACTCACACCATAAACAAAGCTGAGCCCCCCCCCCCCCCCAAGAAAATGTAATCTATTCTCTCTACCTCAAGTTTTCATTCTGAAACCTTTGCAAAAAAATAAATGAAGAAAGAGGCCTGTAATTACATCTATCATCCATTTTTAAAGACTATGTCAAGAAGCACAACCCACAAGGCTAGGGAACAAACCCATCACCAGACTCAGATGATTCTTGCATCATCAATTAGACTAACTCCATGCATAGGGCAGGAAACACACACACAGAGCAGAGGGGGGACTTGAACCACCAACCTTAGAGGGGTGATGGTAACTGTGCTAACAGCTTAGCCACCCCAGCTAAATGAGCATTTGTTTATGTTTTAATTTCTCAGCCTACCATTTATCACACCATTTTCTTTAATGCTGGATTAAATGCCTTACCTTTCTAATGATTTTAAATAAAGCTATGCGTAGTATATCTTACCCTCATGAAATGGAATAAAATTTTAAGACCGTATAAAGTTATTCAAGCTCACTGGGCCTTCAGAAACTACAGTGTACACCTTAAAGGTACATCTTCACAGTCTGATCTGTACCAATTGCCATTATCTGTTTGTTTGAAGTCTGGCGAGTGCCTCAGCGTCCCACACAAATATCCCCGTGTGTGACTCAAAGTGTCCAATCCACCACGTCAGAACAACAAAACCGTGCTTTCATACGGAAGGAGAACCAGCGGTCAAGACAGCCTAAAGCCACGGACAGAGAACATTGGAATGCACTGTCATGGATGGGCTTGAGGACTGCATCTGTAGTATTGCTTAGATGAGACCTTGATGCAGCTTCACAAAGCTGAGTGTCAGCTCTGTCCTCTCACCTCAGAAGTCAGCAGATCGATATGCTGCCTGAAAGTGCCCTATACACTCGGGAAAGAGCAACGAGACTTGAACCTGGGTTAAATAAAAAGGTCTAATAACCAGTTACTAAAATGGGGTTAATCTAGGTAGGTGTCTCTCAAAGGAAGGTGCAATTATGAAACAAAACGATGTAACAAAACTCCGAGCTTTCATAAAAAGCCAGCGAATATGTAAGAGTCATCAGCTTCATGTCAAGGTGGACTGGCAGAGCAAAAACCAAAATGTTCATTAATGTCTTTAGGGGGACTCCCGCTTCTTCTAGTTAAAAATGGAGCTGCTGTCTGAAATTCCCGTGACAAACACTGATGGACAGCATGTGTGATGAATATGCATCAAATGAATATGCTTGGCCTAAATCATAATTATGAATCATGGGGATTCTGGATTCTGGATGAATACAGAAAATTAACTACTCCTGCTTTAAGTTACTCCCAGTTGCCAAAAAAGACCCCCCGACAAACACAGAAGATGTACTGCAGGTACGTGTTTTGGGTGTACATGAGTAAAGACCGAAATGGGATGACATGCATTTCAAAATTCAGCGTTACCGTAAGCTGCATCGTCATCGTCCCCGCTGGCTGACATCAGCCCCAAGTTATTAAGTCGGATTTAAGCACAGAAATCAAGAGATAGCTGATTTTATATTTTATGGCTCCCATGAGGCCGGCGTGACTGGAGGTGCAGGAGAATTTGAATGTTCACCATATGAAGGAGGCAGCCTGACGACACAGACACTACAATGTGAAAGATGAAGGATGAACAGCATCACCACATCAGAAAGAGGCAGATGATTGACAGCTGGTAGTGCAGCTTCATTTCACGGTCCAAAAACGTCTGAGAAAGTCAGGCTGCTTCCGTCTTAACGACCACGTAGGGGGTCGGGGCTGCTTCACACCGGTACCGGTTCTGGTCCATACGGCACATCTCGTCCTGCCCTCCTTCATCTGCCCGGGGGGGTCCTGATGCCGAGCTACAGCATCGTCGCCCCTGTTCTGGAAGCCGCAGCCCCTCCGCGTCGGCATCGCCAAACATCGCCGGTACCGACGGTACTCACCACGGTACTCACCACGGTACTCACGACGGTACTCACGACGATACTCACGTTTTCCGTGTCGCGCTCGTTCACGGTGGGCAGCGGCGTCCTGGTCGACATTTTGTGTTATTAAAGCCGCTCAAGCGGAGCCGTGAGGTCGGGAAAACGCAGAGAGGACCGCGGAGGAGAGGCTTCATACATCCGACCGTCCGATCCGAAGTCTCCGGCACTGGGGCATCGATCCACCCTGATGGAGAGTCCAGCCGGATCACCATCAGAGCTCTGATCTGATCTTATGATACTGTA
>JAACJT020000708.1:0-18129 GCA_009936485.2 Gymnarchus niloticus | reverse complement strand
TGTTTCCCAGGTCTCCTTGGGGTACCTCAGTTCCCCCCCCCCCCCCACTGTCCAATCACATTAGGTTAATTAATCTCTCTAAATTGGCTTGACACCCCATCCAGGGTGTACCCCAGCCTTGTCCCCTATGCTGCCTGGAATAGGCTCCAGGCCCCTCTGTGACTCTGACCAGGATGGCTGACTCTGAATGGATGGAAATTGAAATGTTCAGTCAGCATTTGGGAATATTTCAGTGCAAATATCAGGTTATTGACTGCAAAGTACAGTCATGTGCTTTACACATGTCTTTTGTTGTGTTCTGTGTTGCCCAGTTCCTCTGTGGAATCATTTCAGGCTCTAGTTCTTGACCGTTAATCTTGACTGGAAGGCTTTCTTTAAACTGCACAAAGTGATACCGGTTCAAAGCTGATGTTAGGTTACCGCTGATGGGGTCGGGTTATTTATGTATGCCTCCGAGGAGCTAAATGTGTTTGTGCATTTGTCAGTTTTCACATTCCCTTTAGATAATTCCACACAATGCCGACTCACCAGCATGCTTCAGGGTAATCAGATTACTGTGCAGCCTGGACTGGGATTGAAGGGCTGTGACTATGATTACTTTTTCCATTTAACATGGGTTGAATGTGAGTAGGGTTATTTTTGTGGGGGGAAAAGGATGTGTGTGATCAGTGCAGAGGAAGGTTCTTTTTTTTAATAAACTGACTCTCAGGTTGTTTAAAAGGTCTCTATGTTTTGGTTCAGCTGGTGTGAGTGTTTGAGGCCCGTCGAGAGGTAGCAACTGTGACAAGCCCTTTTCATCAGCACTTCTCAACATTTTCCTATGGTATAAAATGTCTATCTTTTGAAAATTGCAACGGCATTTTCAAAATGTCTTTCTAAGATGCAAGGGTGCAAAATATTCATATTAATGTCATAACCTGTATATATGATTTTTGGGTTCTCTGTCTGTAAAAGTAAAAATTTCAAGGAATCTGCCATTGTAAGTTTTTGTTGTAATGCTCATGCTAGAAGTTAACCACTATACTTGGAACATTATCAGAGAAACCCTAAACCACAACAGTCACTAAATAAGTCTTTAAGACAATGGTTTTTTTACAGAATGAGTCCTTGGAGTAATACCATAGTTCTCACAAATCTTAAATATTAGTTTTTTATGGAATGAGTAAGTAAAGTGGTCCTCGCAGACTGAAATGAGTCTAACATAATGCTGTTGTGTAATTCAGTGCGGTATTTTTCTATATTTGGCGGATAATTGCATTTTTTTTTTTTTTTTGCGCATGTGTGCAGATCTGGACTGCCAGTACTAGAAGACCATTTATACTGCATGGGTTTGTGTTTCACTTCATTGTGTTAAGATGTTTTGAAACGTGGCTTTTACATAATGGGGTTACACTGGACATGGACCAAGGGAATGGTGCCATCTCACCCTGCAGTGTCATTAGTAACAACACCTGACAGGGGTATTAGCATTTAGCCTTAAGGATGCTGTAAACAGCAGAACCTGATGGAGATTGTGCCCTACTAGTTGTTCATCACAACACAGCACAATTCCGTACTCTGGTAGCTGTTTTATGTCAGAGACTCTGATTTTGTTTTAAAAGAAAGTCCTTAAGCTCAGCTTCATGCCGTTACTCCTCTACTCCTCCTGACTGAGCTTGGTACTGTCTGTGTTTCTCTTCAGTATGTCGTCTTTACCTTTCAGTGTCATCACTCTACGTTGCTAATTTAATTCTCCACCAATGGGAGGCACAGACTTTTTTTAATGTGTTGACAGGGCCATAAACTTAGTTCCCATTACTGGAAGAAAATACTGCAAGGTTTAAATAATTTATCGGATTGTGCCCCGAGACCAGTAAATCTGCCTTTTCATTAATGAAGTGCAGAAGTTATTTCTCTTTCCGTTTAATGCCGTAGTTGACCGGACAGACTCTTTGTGTTCTGTTTTGGCTCATCTGGGTGACGCTCTGTGTGACTTGTGTTGGTTTTAAATTCCTAATTGGTCATATCAATGACGTAAGATGAGGAAGGGCCCCATTCCTATGCTTTCACTTATTAGAGCATTCCATTTGCAGCTCAATCAGGAAATAATGTTTAGTACAAATACAACTTATTCCACACATTCAAATGAAAACAAGTGTGGGGAAAAAAAAGGGTTATTCAAATGTAATGAAGGGTTTGATGTTGACGGCATTTAATATCCAGTCCCTGTTGTCTGGAAGCTCAAAATTTAAACCAGTTTTACACTTAACTAGGTAATTCTACCAAAGGCAATTGTTTCATTACGGTTGGAGTGGCTGTCGTGTTATTTGGATGCAGACTATTTATGGATAAGCAGCATGGCAGAAAAAGGCACTGGAATTAAGGTTAAATAGAGATGCCCTAGTTGGCATCGCCATGAGCACCACTGGGTCGGAAAGCAACGTGGAAGTTGATTCATGCCAGCCATGTGCTTCCTGGGAAAGGCCATTCCTCAAAAGTTTCCAGCCAGACTGGAAGGAAACTTGTGATGGAGGCCAAGGAGAAGCCATTGATCGCGTCAAGATATCCAAGCAAACGTACACCAGTCGATACTATCAAGAACTCATTGACAGGCCTGCTCAGTAGGGTGAGAGGAACCCCCATTACTTAAAAAGAACTGGCTCAAAGGTTTTGGAGTTTGTCAGGAAGAACGAGAGTGACTCGGTTAAGATACAGGGAAATGATTTGTGGTCAGATGTGAAGATCGTGACTCTTGGTCACGACTCGAAGGGCTGTGCATGGCGCAAATCTGAAAGTGCCAGCGCTTCAAGAAATGCTGTCCAGCAGTGTTACAGTTTCCGTCATCAGGAATGGGGCATTTTGTTAGAACTAAAAGAACAATGACTTGTCGAAAAGCAGTAGTATAGTTAAATATGCAACGTGAATGGCTACATCTGCAAAAGAAAATATTTGGAAGAAAGTTAACCATTTGCCGGGATAGTGATGCCTAACATTTAAAAAGGCTGAAGAATATAACCTTGTATGTCCTTTATTGGACCAATCCAAGCCCTGCCGTCAACCTGACTGGGATTTTTCACCATTTGAAAATGGCAGTACATGTTATTATCCAAATGACGAGTGACCTGTTGCAGATCTGCCAAACAACATGGTTCAGTTATAACCTTTTTGTTTTACCAAAAAAAAAATCTGAATTTTAAAATACTCGAAACGTTACCTATTCATCTATCCATCATCCATTGATCTATAGTCTATATCTGCTTACTCAGGGTAGACCTGTGGAGAGTCTGAAGCATAAATTGGAAAAAAAAAATGCACCAGATGATTTGTCATCTGGGAGAGAAATTTTTCAGGTATTTGCATGTGCAGGTGGGTGACAGAGTGGCATCAGCGTCAGGAGGGTTTGAATCCCAGTTTCATTCCTGTGTTTGTGTAGTGGTTATATTCTCCTCGTATTTGTTAGGGTACTGTGAAAGAGATGTTCTCCAGTTATGGTGTCTGGGGTTATCAGTGACTCCAGATATTGTCGTTAAAATTCAAGATTATTGCAGATTAATAAAAAATAAATTGGTCTGTTAATTTCAAACACTCGTTTTATGGTGATCAGTCTGTATTTGGGAGTGATGCACACATGTAGCTTGTCTCCATAGTGGTGGGTCTTTATACCCAGGATGAGGGTCGACGTCAGTCTTACATTTTTCTGCCAGCTTGTGTGTGTGTTTTTTTTTTTTTTTTTTTTTTTGTAGCCAACATTCAACCGTGCTGCCACAGCAAAAGTCACAGACAAGCTTTGTCAGTGGCCTTCAAACACTTGCCCGGGCATCTGGAGCTGAAAAAAGATCGATGTTAGCGTAGACTTAATTATCCCGTAGCCAGAATTTGAAACTCATGACATCTGCAAGGGAGGAGCCTTCTACCGTGTCACTCTTGAGGGAACCAGTGGGCCTCTGTTGACATTTTTATATGAAGATGAATGTGGGAATTACTTTACTCCCTCCCTCAGGAGGATTAATCTTCTGGAGGGCATACGTTTATTAATCAAAGTGGCTTAAACCTCAATTTAATTGCCTGTTAACTGAAATAGTCACGTGATGACTCACTGCGTCGCACAGATATCGAGTGGCAAAACCCCAAAACTGCTCAAGGGGGTGCTAGAAAAATGGCTGCTACTGTGATCTGACCCCAAGCTTTGCTCTCACATCTATGTCGGAGTCTTACGGAGAACAAGATGGGATTTGTGAAAACCCACATTCTAGTGTACCTGGGCTTGTACAAGTAGCTAGCGATGGGACAAATGAGGCCTTAAAACCCTTCTTTGGTGGGAGTGGCTAGCGACAGCATGGATTGGTGGTTTGGGATACTCTCACTCGCCATGGGTTATGAAGCCTCATTTGTCTCATCTCTACAAATTGCAAGTAAAGCATCATTTCATTTCAAAATTCAGCTAGCTGAAGGAACCGGACTGTTTGGGGCCGGTGATCCGTCCAGGGTGTTCCCTACCTTGAGGTAGACTCCAGGCTCTTTATGACTCTGTACTGGGGAATTTGTGGGAAATGGATATTAGGAACCTAACTCAAACTGGGTATTGTCCATTAAGGTGACCTGTGGGCAACACACTGGACCTGGTAGGCTTTGGAGAAAATATGAAGTAAGCTCTGTAGGGTAATGTTGGGGAAGCAGGTAGTATAGAGGTACGATTTATGGGCTTGAACTTGTTACCAAGTGGTTGCAGGCTCAAGCTGCATATCTATAGCAAGTTTACTGGGACTTGCCACTACATTTCCAGTTTCCTAGCAGGTGAACATGAGCAGGGTCTTAAATACCTTCCATCTGCTCATGTTTCTTATCCAGTTACAGGGTCACTGGGATCCTGGAGTGTTTCCCTGGAAGCACAAGGCAGGGGACACCTTGAGTGGGATGCCAGTCTGTTGCTGGGTCCGGTCACAGACTGTGCAGAATTTAAAGGCAGCTGTTCACCTTTCCACATGTGTTTGGATGGAAATCAAGCCCTCGTTCATGGAGATGTGAAGCCATGGAGTGTTACACTGAGTCACCGTGCAAGTGTCTAGGACTATATCCCACCAGTCTATCTTTCAGGGGCATATCCCATCCATCAGACTTTTAGGGGCTTCTCTTGGACAAAATACCAGACCATTGCAGTAAACCTAAGATGGATAATATCATGCAGAAAAGTTTTGTTTCTTTATTTTGGCAATAAGTACTTCCCATGTATATAAAATGGAAAGCAAGGCTATTGTTCAGTGTGACCAGGGACTTGCCCCCTGAACTCCATGGGCCCTTACTGGAACAGGCAACAATACAGTTACAGCCTGTTTTGATGGCCACCTGTGCTGAGCCATGTCCAGCATGGTCTCCACCGCTGATTATAATAATAATAATAATAATATTTGAAGGAAGTGCAAGTGAAACCTCGGCCTCCTCTTGAGCACCTGCAAATGTCTCTCTGAATTTAAGAGTCTAATTGCAGACACAATCTGAAGGCAACCGTCGCGAAGGTGTGTAATGACAGGGCATTTTTGTGCACTGCTGTGTTTTAAATTAAATATTTAATTTAGATTTATTTTGTTCACATGCTGGGAGGTTTTTTATTTTTCTAAGCACTTTCACATAATACATTTTAGTTGCACAGCTGGGCTTTTTTGGTGAAGTGGTTCAGGTGAAGTATTCTGCTTATCGGTATAGCATTGGTTCCCCTTGTGGGAAATGAACCCAAAACCTTCTGGCTTCCAGGCAAGTTTCTTGAGTGCTCCACCTGCTACCCATTATTAATGAGTATTCTCTCCAAGTATTTTTCTGAAATTATCACAAATGACTCAGGCACAGTGCTGTTTGTGTTCCCAACTAACGAATCACTTATTAAATTGTGTTTCCATTTTTTTAAAGCTTAGGGCAATTCGGGGGCCTTTTAGTACATGTACAATAACATGGGAATGAGGTGCTTGATTTTACATGGGCTGCCTTTATTTGTCTAGAATGATCGCTGCTAAGTTACCAAGGGGCAGCACGAGTACATTCAGGTGCTGATGATAATCTATGACTGCTGAGACTCTTGGGATACGAGCCAATGCTTTTCTTTCAAAATAAAAGCCAGTCAATAAATTAGTGCTCAAGCTTTTTCAGAATAAAATGCTGCTAAATTATCACAGAGTAATGAAATTTGTTTTTGGCCGTATACTTTTATAAAATCTGCTCTCTGATTGGTTACACTTATCGTTGCCTTTTGAGACCCAATCAGTCCGAGAAGGCTGGAGTAATCCTGCTGTTCCTTGTCGTCTTTTTTTGAAGTGCCTGATTGCACTACTGTATGTGGAATTTCTTTGAGGATTAAATTCCTAATCCCTTTGTTCTCCCTCTTGTCCCAGCGTGCCGTACGGAAGCATTCCGGCCATTAATTTAATCTCCTCTCAAAGCTGGTGGGATTAGAAATGGCGTCCGATTTGGGAGACAGAGCTTGATTTACGATGTGTTTCTCAGAGGAAATGTTAAACTTCTAGCGTTTGGTGACTGTTAAGGAAAGATGCTTGAAAGGAACGCTTTATTGAATAGTGTTGTCCTCTGTAGCAATCGATTTGTCCTCAGAGTCCAGCATTTCTGAAGAACAGCATAGTCTAAACCTACCTTTCTTCAATGAGATTTTTCATGTGTTGGTCATGCATAGATGATGATCATCTTAATGGCCGTGTCTGAATGTTAGGTGGTTTAGCATCACAATGTCCACCTGCACCTTTTCTTTGGATTTGAAGAATTTTAAAATTTCACTGAAAGGAAGTGATTTACTTGTTCAGAGGTATCATACAACAATGCGATAGAATCAACTTCATTTTATTTCCTTGTAAAATTACTCGTATGCGATCCGTCTGCGCAAGTTCTGGTTGGCTGTGGAAAATGTTAATTCACGCCTGTGTTACCTCGTGCAATGTATAAAAATGTTTCTGTGCCCAGCATATAAAAGGCAGCATGTCTGTATTCATAGTGTTTTGTACACTCAAGGCAATCATTATTACGACATGGATATTCTAGTTCTAAACTGGCAGTTTCTGGACTTTCTCAGCTGTCTGTCACCCACAGAGTGATATCTGCTGCCGCTCGTAAATATAATTATGGTATCAGTTTGAGAATATGTATACTCTTGTGCTAGAACAGCTGTACGCTTTGCTATTCTTAGTTGGCGTACAAACTGATTCACTTGGGATGAATATGAACGATTGCTAGTATTGTAACTGAACCCTGTCTGACTTTTGTCTTTCACCGTATTTAAATTGTGTGTGTGTGTGTGTGTGTGTGTGTGTGTTGTGCACTGCATTCCCACAGTTCTGCATGCCTTTCATCAGTTCTATGAGACCAGTTTCCCCTCTCCGTAAACAGCAGTTTTCAATTCCGCCCTGCAAGACCGTGGAACAGGATTACGGGTGTACCGTTAAAGTGGGAGGAGCATTCCATCCAGTAATGTGTCCGCTTGGAGGATGCAGCTCAGGGTTTTCCGCCGAGGGCCGAGTGACTGGCTGAACTGTAAAAAATCTGCAACAGATTGACGCGTCACGATCCAAAATGACAGGGAATATGAATCTGGAAAGAGGATTTGGTCTCAGCGTGTGTCTCCTGTCTCATCTTCGGTCGTCTTTTTTTCCTGAAATGTAATCATAGCCTCAGCTGCTTTGGACGTGGGGTGTTAATGAGGGTGGAATGGGTGACATCACGGATTCACTGGAGCCCCAGCAGTTAGGCTAATATTAGCTAGTCCCCAAAAGGTCTTCGCAGGTTCATCCCTGTTGGTCCTGATGGTACCGGACTCGCCTTCCGACACCCATTTGAAATGCATCATGCAATAGCTTTATTGCCGGATGCTATTTGGGAACCAATAAACTAAAACGTTTAAAGAACAAATACTGGATAGAATTTAGTTTGTATATAAAGACCTGGGGCGGCGAGGGTATGAGGTGGCCTGACACCGCCAAGCTTGTTCAGTTCCCACCACTGGCCCTGTGTGTGGAGTTTGCATGTTTTCCCCGGGTTCTACACGGTTCTTCCAGACACTTCTATATTCCAAGAACATGCAGTTAGGGAAATCAGTGTCTCTAAATGACCTGTGGTGTGATTGTGTGAGAGAGTGCCCTACAGTGGATTGGCCTTCTGTCTGCTGTGATCCTGTGCTTCCTGGGACAAGTGTCTGTTTACCTGTATCCCTGCACTGGGTAAGAGCCTGTGGATGATGGACGGATGTGTGTATAGTGAGCTATGCTTACCTTCTCCACTCAGCTTCTAGGCTGTAAATTTATAAACCATTTGCTGCATATACCTACATAATCTGAGCAATACAAGGGTGATCCAGCAACAGTTTGAATAAGACTTAAAAGATGTAAAATGGGCCCAAGTGGTGATTACAGACTGCACCGCGACAGCTAATGTGTTTCACGGCTTAGCTTTGGCTATGGAGAAGAGCGAGATTTTCCCACGTGGATGTCGGAACCCACAGGACCGAGTCACTATGAAATATTTCAACATTAAAATTCAAGCACCGTTCAGGAAAACCGGTGAACCTACTTCAGGCAGTGAAAATACACCGTTTTCACTGCTAAAATTATAAAATAAAGCTTAGCTGTCAGAGAGCAAGGTATTTCCTGTCAGTTTAGGGATCATTATTGAGCACTTGAAACACCCTCACTTTTGTTTATGGAAATCGAGCAATGGCAAAAATGAGGTGAGAACTCATTCATTACAACTGTGATTAGCCCAGTAAACTACAGTGCATAGGAGATTGATATGTAATGCATCAAAATTACTGGTCACAGTTCTCTCTCTATGGGAATGGCGAGGCTGCAAAACAGTAACTTAAACAATATCAGTTCCGTGACTGATCTTGTTTGGCTTTGGAGTAAAAGGAAAGTATGAGAATTCTTTAAAGGCTATACAAAGATGTTTCCAGGGGACGTAGTATGCACTTGCGTCATTTTGCTAGACGTTTAGTTTTATGCCAGTAATGATACTCCTGACCCAAAGGTGTAAGGGCATTAAGGTGAATTTCCCTCTTGGTGGGATTTGTGTTACCTGTTTGCTTCTGTTCTCAGTGTACGCTTTGAGCACAGGGGTGTCCTCCTGTGCTCCAAAAACAGGGGGTGTCCTTGGATGCCTGTTCCTAAAGTCGGGCATGGTCCTTCATCATGACCGTGGTACTTCTCAGCAGAACCACGTCCAGGTTCTGAATCGTAGGGTTTCTGAGGTAAATGTGAGCCCACTAGCCATGTACCATGGTCCCTTTCGGGGTCGGGTGCTGCGTCTTGATATGGCGGCCTAGCCATCTCTTATGTGAGCCCGCCGAATTATCCGGGGTTCGCTGGCTCCTCGCCCCAGCACAAAGAGCTCCTTCCCACAGGCCTTCCAGTCATTAACCCGGTCAGTACCACTGCTGGCGTGCTCTGCAGGCCCTCGCCACTGCGCCATCTGCTTCAGTGCAGGCCAAAGGGCCTGTGACGGATGAGGAGCCCTGGGGCTAACAGCTGCAAGCCATGCAAGACGCTTCCCTCGGTCACAGATGCTGTCGGCGCAAGTCAGCCCACGGGGAATGCCGGCATCTAATAACTGGAATGTTTCCAGGATTCCCGGAGTAAAAATAAAAAGGAACGAGGCAGAATCTCCTAAGATAGAGGGCGAGACTGTCCTCCTGCCTCCTCGACAGTGCTGTAACCAGCCTGCCCCTATGATAATGTCCTGTAATGCTATAAGCTAGGCTTAAACCTTCTACCGTTTTTTTTTTTATATATAATGAATGTCTGTTATATTTTATTTATTTTGACTAGCTGAGCCAGAAGTCTTGATTCTGATCCAGATTGGAGATATTATTATGATTTGTTTATTTTTCTGCTTGTGGCTGTTTACCAGACATGTTGAAATGTGAAATGTTTTGAATATAAATATGTTACCTGCAGTAGGACCAGAGGTTTCTTGTTGTTTCCGTTTCAGTAAATATAATTTGCTTCAGTCTCGTTATAATTGGCTGCTTTTAATTACCAGCTTCCTCCGTATGTCGCCTAAATTAAAAAGTAGGCCGATTTGAGCAGGGTAGTTCCTGTCACTTTCTTGGCACTAATGCATGTCCAGATGATTCTTTTCCGCCTTAACATTGGTAGGTAAGGCCGCTGAGATGATGAGCAGACTGAATTATGTGACACTAGCAAACTTCTGCCTAAGTCATAGGTTTGCTGCATTTTGTTATTTATTGCTGTTTCTGCAGAGTCCCCCCCCCACCAGCAGCAGCAGCCCCCCATACACCGGAGATGCACTCAATGCATTATCGTATCATTTATTGCTCCAAACTTCCTGCCTTGCAAGGTTGGTGAAGCTGCATCAGAATCGAATTAACACCGCGGTGACATTGATTTGGCCCGACGGCCGCCGTGCGCCACCGGTGCCTCCCGCGTCGTTCTGAGGGTAGCCCACAAGTCGTGACAGCGTCTGTCTTTCGGCGGGGATCAAAAGTGGCGCGGGAGGTCGAATTCCACACGGCGTCGAGGTAAACGAGCTGTCTTCGCCGAATCTTGTCCAAATCGGGCATCGAAGCAAACATCCAGATTGGCGAATGCCATATGGTAAAATGGGCCGGGGGGACGGAATGGACGACATGCAGTAGAGGAAAGGTGTCGCATTCATGTGACCTGCTCGCAGGCGTGCTCTGAATACTGCTTAACTAACAGAACAATAAAACGTACACAAGTGATTTGACCTGTGCTGCTGCGATTCGGGATGAATCCTAAAGATTTAATTGTAGCCGAACTTAAGAAGTGACAGAAGGTGACTTCACTGACACCAAACAGACCTTGAAAAATGCATTAGCTTTTGGCTCCCGTTCATATAGGAGGTGGTAAGCAGGTCCCTCTCACAGCGTCGGGTGCCGGCTAACGTTGCATTGTTATATTTCACATACAGCCAATACACTGCAGGCCATGGGAAAACGTCATATGTGACCAAACAAGGCTTCTTGGACCGCCTGCCTCTGGTCCCATATCCTGAGGTGTATGAAGAAACATGAAGAAACGCTATCAACTGGGACTAATGGCCTGTTTTTAACCGACATGGCGATACTCCTACAACCCACCGCACGGAAGCACAGGCCTTAAGTGTATTTGCCATTTGGCTTTTTAAGGATGTTTTGCCAGAGTCTCTGCAAAGAAAATCCATTGTGTCTAATGTTAGTGGAGAGGATACATTTTTTTAAGTGGCAACATTCCTTTCATAATGGCTGAGGAACATGGGGTCATCGTGCTGGACATAATCTCGGAGGCAGCCAGCATTTATCAGAAGGGCACTCACAGTCAAAACAGCTTTTTATATCTATTTAGTTAGCTATTTCTAGTTCTTGTGGGCTCTGCATTGAAGCATTGAGAATCCATCTGTTCACTTTAGCGACTGATGTACCAGGTTAAGGGGGATGCTGGATTATTTTTTGTGCGTTTTGTTCTGATGATGTATGCCTAAAATGGGCCCAGTACGCACACGTGTGGCAGTTCATGGTAACACGGATAAAAAGAGCATAATTTACCTTGGTAACAGTGCTGCGGCAATGAACATGAGTTTGGGCAGGCTTCGAGAGGCAGCGGAGGACAGGGCGGCCTGGCGTGCTGTGGTCCGTGGAGTCGCCAAGAGTCGGACACGACTGCGTGACTAAACAACGACAGCAGTGCTGCTGTATATTTAAAGAAACAGTGATTTTAAAATGTTAAGATCTGTCTTTTACTATAAAAGTATTGCTTGTGAAGAGCTTCTGTCAGGGATTCCCTCAGGCATCTCAGGAAGGCCGAAGATGTCGTCCACGGTCACCTTAAACTTTTATAGGCATCCGGGCCGTTTGACGTCACGGAACGGCGGCTGCTCGGCGTGAGAGCGCAGAGCACCGCAGCGAGTAGTGAGAGCCGCACAGGCAATCGCCGGCGCTCGGCTGCCATCGATAAGGGACGTGTACATCAGGCTCACCCTCCAAAAGGCAGCATCGTAGGACCCCTGCCATCCGGCACAGATTCCTTTCCCTTTTCTCCCTCCCTTCTCCCAGCAGCTGAGAATGCAAGATTCAGGGCCAGATTCTATCCTATGGTGACGACTAGTCAACACGCACTGATCCATTTGTCAATTAGAGTGCCTTATGCCCATGACACCTTATAATGCCATATTACACATCGACTCTTCTGTCTGCTGTGCTGTGTCATTCCTTCTGTTGTTTACTGTACTGTTGTTATTGTTCATTGCATCGTCACGTCTGCATTTCTGTCGTGATTCTGCAGGGTACGTGCAAGGTAAAATTTGACTGTACCTAGTAAATGTAGTAATACATCCTCGAATTTTTGTTAATGCGTACCACAGCCATTTTAGCAGGATCCAATCCTTTTCAGCGACGTTAATACAGATTTCTTTTTAGCATCCTGACTTGACGATCCATTATCAGGTGGAACTCTGAACGACTCGCTTTAATAAATTGCACTGAAGTTCCATTGAAAGGGCATGATTATCTTCAAGGCGTTTACGTAATTCTGTCTTCGGTACCAGGAGTAATGCCTCAGTCGCCAAGTAACAGCTTGTTCTTTTTTGAATGCAGTGTGTTTTGTTTTCTGTAGAATTAATGCAGGAATGAATTCATGCAATACTACATCCTGAACTGGAGCGTGATTATTCAAAAACATCATCGCCTTTGTTTGGGTTCTGTCTGAGAAGGTTTCACGAGAGCAGTATTGATTTCATCCTGGTTCTTCAATCACCCTTTCTTCAATGTGTCACTGCTTTGTAATGTGATAAAAATGCGAGTTGAAATGCTGTAGTGTTGGTTGAACTAACTGACCTATGAATGATTTAAGTGTGTTTTGGAATACTGTTCTGGAGATTGACCATGCAGTGTGATGGAATATAATAAAAATATACAGGAACTAACATGCATTATACTTTAACGAAAATAAATTTTGCAAGGGACTGACAATATACTGAGGGAAATTGCTGTCACTGCAATTGGTCATGGAAGTGGATTTGTCTTTTAAAACTCAATATGTAACAGATTTGTACACAAAGGGAATGAATGAAGTTGGGGACAAGGCGAAAAAAAAGTAAGCAAAATCTGACTTTTGCTGTAGGCTGTCTAGTCTAGCACAAGTAATCGAGGCCAGGGTTATACTGTTTATAGTGATAAGGACCAGGAATAGAGTGGTCTCTACAGGTGGAAGTCATTCTGGGGGTAGGGGGGTTCAGATACTGTTCCGTAAAGACGTCTCAACATGGTAGCATGGCTGACGACACCTTGAAGTATTAGTTTTATGGTAATCTGAAATGAATGGCTTGGGGGTGCGACGTACCGTTAGGGATGTGAGAAATAAAGGTTTGGAAATGACAACCGGCGGAGGGGGCGGTGGAGGTCTGTGACAACGGCTGCAGACGTGGCCTCTGTAGGGGAGGGCAGGGGCTGCCAAGGAAGGGGCAGACATTATAAGGATGGGAGGCTCGCCAAATTCTTGTAGGGGGCCAACGAGGATGTGCACAGGAGAGACCGGCGCACAACCGGGGGGGGGCATGATTTAATTTCTTCCGCGACCTCGCAAGGGATCGAACCTCAGCTCCGTCTGGAGGGCGGCATGTTTCCAGGCGGGGATGGAGCGACTCCTCTTTCACCGGCCTTTCCGTAGCTCCAGATGGGCGGAGTTGACCCTTGCCTATATTCCCCTATAAGATTGGTGTGCTAACTGTACATATTTGAGGAGGTTAATGCACTGTAATCGTTTAGGGTGGTTACAGTGCCCTTTTCAACGTGACAAATTCGATTTAGGGGCTCGTATTTATAATGTACTGTTATTGCACCGACATCGCAATAATTGGGAAAACCCTGGCAATGCCAAAGTGAAAACAAGAAAAGCTAAATTGCTCCCTGTCACCCTAATGATTGATGGCTTCGTTACAAGGTTTGTGGTGTAAAGCACAATGCTGACTAATTAGCTTCTCTCTGTGGTGTTGTGTGAATCATATGAGAATGCAGTTTTTTTTTTTGTTTTTTTTTTGCCCATATTTAACCTTTGACTCCTATGCAGACTTTAACGAGCTTTGGTTTTATTGCGTTGTCTTCCTGAGATTTCGTTTCTGGATATGGAGGAAAGATTGCAGCCTGTTCCTGCATTTGTGTAACATTAAATTTCAGTTGTTTACAGGGAAATGGTTGAAAATGGTTGTAATCTAAGTGGGTACTAAGCTACCCCACACAATAGGGCGAGGGTCACAAGACTATTACATTTCCATTTTCCGTTCGTCTGTCTTCTATTAATCCTTACTCAGTATAGGGCAGTGGTTCTCGACCCAGTCCTCAGGGACCCCAGCCAGTCCGCATTTTTGTTGTGTTCCACCATCTACATACCTGAACTTAAATGTCATTTGCTGAGAGTGTCCTTGATTACTTGGCTTAGACGTGCACGTGGTGGACTAGAACAAAAATGTGGACTGGCTGGGGTCCCTGAGGACTGGGTTGAGAACCAGTGGTATAGGGTCTCTGGATATGGAGACTATCCCAGGAAACACACAGCGCAAGGCAGGGTAGGACCCCGAGGAATCCTACAGAGGTGACGCGCACTCCAATCACAGCGCAGGGGGCAGGAATTAAACTGCCACCCCTGGTGGTGTGAAGCCAGAATTTTACACTGTCATCTTCTATTGCGATCTATTCATTTGTAGAAGGCAGATGTCTGGTAGACGTCACTGCCATGTGCCCGACAAATCAAAACATTTTGAGACTGACATGATGCAGCTTTCTTTGCCACTCCGATAAAGGTGGCTGTTAGGCTCTGTGACGCCGGGTCGTCCTGCTTTTTCCATGTTTATCAGCTTCTGCCGATGAATTCTAAATTGCTGAATAGGGTCAAATTATTTGTACAGCTGAAGCAAGTGAGATGAAAAATGATTTTTTTTTTAAATATCACTTTTGAATTACCCCACACACACACACACTCTATGTGTGGGACAGAGCTCTGTTTTGGGGGGGTGTTGAGGGTAGACCTCCATGGAGACGTGTACAGGTATCTGTATTAATACAGTTTATAAATCCAGACACGGAGATTTGAGGGTTTATTTCAACTGCCGTTTACTTCATATCCTTCCATGCAATTCCCCGAGTTCATGAAAATTGTAGTGCTCACTAGAGCTGAATCGGGCCCTCAATTTATCATCATTTGTTTTTTGGGTAGTTGGGTGGAATAGAGTAAATGGATGAGTGAAGTTAGCATCACCTTTACTGACGCCAAAGACTGGTCTCCCGTGGCGATCCTGCAGTCCTGTCTGCCCTTGAGGAAATACCATTCTCAATGGTGAACTACTACTACTTAAAAGCAGTAAAGTGAACCTTCTCAGATTCAATCAGGTGAACAACCCTGCGATGGTCTGGGTTTTACCTCATCAAAAGGCCAGCTTAGGGGGTAGCCCAGGTGTCCCCACAGTGGTGCATTGGATTTGTCGGCCACCGGCCATAAATTTAGTTTGCTCGGACCCCAAATGCAAGTGTTGTATGATTTACCGCCCTGTGCTGAGTCTGAGCCTTTCGAACAAATTCGGAAGCACTGTGGCGGAGCGTGTTTGTATTTCATAAGTTGAGCCCGTTGTTCTCTGAGCCACGGGTCAATATATTGCAGTATACTAAAACCCGCTCCACAGTGGAAGTCGCGTGCAGCTAGGTTTGCGGTTATCAGATTTTCTGACGTGGTGTTCTCTAAATAGGAATGACAGCGCCAGGCTGAGTATTGCCTGTGTTATCAGCCAGTGGGAGGGGGTGTGCGAATTGCCTCCCCAGTCACCCCCATGTACCAGTAGCTGATTGACAGGACTGCGATGCTTTAAGTACCAGCTGGCTGAAAATGTTGGGCTGTTGAGTGATACATGGTGTGGTGTCTTGTGGAAGCAGTGAAATTTGCTGCAGAGGGCCTAGGTATATGCGAGCTGGGTAAGGAGCAGCTGCCCTTAAATTAAACCACTGGCAGCATAATTAAACCCCCCCCAAAGGTGGCACAGCCTCGTCGGTGCTGGTAACACTAAAATCAAACCTGAACAGCTCTGATGAAAGGATCCCTTGGAAACCGCAAATCCAGGTTGACTCACTAAATGACCGTTTCTATTGGAAACGGTTTAGGGTTTGTTTAATTGGGATTGCGTTTTATAATAAAAGCTTTCTTCCGTAAAAATCAAAACTAAGCATTTGCTCATTTAAGCTGTCCTCTTCTCATTGGACGTTTGGTGAGGCATCCATTTAATTTAATGCTAAATGTTTTTCTTGCTTTGATCCCCAAAAGCCTGTTGTTTTGTGGACTGTGCCCCCTCTCCCTCCCCCAGCTGCATCAGCTTATTCACTGAACTAGCCCCTACTTTTCATTCTCAGGCTGTGTGGGTCTGCAGTGATTTGAGGAGACTAAGTACACAGCGACTCCATCTGATCGGGTTCGAGGCAGGTGTGTCTGTGTAAATAGCCTCCCAGCTCAGCACATTATTCACTTTGAACGGCGGCTGTTTGGCACGGATGCACCGGCCCTGGCAGCCACTAAAGACAAACAAGACTTTTGGTAAATTTGTGCGCGTGTTTTTTTTGGGGGGGGGGGGGGGGGGGGTTTTATTTTTATGCACTATGCAGTGGCCTCCCTGTTCATTACGGGGCTTGAACATGCCATTAACTCAATGTAGGTTTTGACAGCAAAATATTCTGCTGCAGGTAGTAGAATGTTTTCATGTAATAACAGGGTGAGTCACTAAACATACCATAATACTAAAACATATCTATTCTCCAGCTTCCTCTTTTTCTCCTTTGTGTTAATATTAGGGCAGTCATCTCTCTATGTAAATATTTTAAGCTTTAAGTAGATGTGGGTCTCCATCTCTTCTCAGTCAGCTATTCTTCCTCAATGACTTAAAGTCAATAATAATATGGGTTGTCACAATTTAAATTGCAGTACATTTATTAATTTTAGGCTGCCATGGGTTGGCTCCCTGTCTAGGGTGCCCCGTGCCTTGTGCCCTAAGCTGCCTGGAATAGGCTTCAGACCTCCCCTGCATAGGATAAAGCAGTTTGGAAAATGGATGGATTTCATTATTTAACACCGTCAATGTCAACTCATGGTGGCCAGTTAGACATCATCTCTCCAGAAGATATCGTCTTCAGGTTTCCCAACGGCGTGCTCGTTGTAGCGATGATTTAGTCCATCCACCTTGTTTTTGGTTGTCTTTTTCCACGTACAGATTGGAGAGTTTGAACTTGTTTCACAAAGAGCTACTCAACCTCCAACCTACCTTGCTACCCAACCTAGAAACTTCCCATTGGGCTGTGCTCATTAGAGTATGCCCATTTAAATGGCTTGTGCTGTCAGAAGACTGATCTCTACATTGTTCGTGGTTTGCTCAATGTTGTTTCGAGACAAGACGGCATACGTGCGGAGGCTTTTTGAATATGACTACCAATTGTCAGCGCCCTTAACATTCTACAGCTTGATCAGTGATCAGACTGACGATGTTGGAGGAGGACCTTTAATAAGGCACGGACCGCCTGTTGGAGGAGGACTTTCAATATCAGCTCCTTGAACTGAATAACTGCATTAAGTGCTGTTGTCCTCAAAGGCGATCAGCCGCCTTGTCTTCAATCCTTGCTCCTTTAATTTGTTAAAATTTTGTTAATTAAAGCCATTGAGGGCTCACTTGGGGTTCATTCCCCCACGTTCTGCCGGTAGCCTCAAAATGACATGCTCAATGTTGCGTCTTTGTTAGCATTTCCTTTCCTAGCTAATTGTATTTTTTTTTTTTTTGTTCTGTCACTGACAGGTTATTTATTGAGGACCTGATTGCCAGTTACACAAACCCCTGGTGGTAACTGGGGAAGGGGTGTAAATCATTTTGGTTCTCAGCTGGCAGGCAGACAGGTTCCACTGGGCCCAACGCTTTGCTGACTTATCTGTGCTACCAGCCAAACATATCAGTGAGAGAATGCCCGTTCTACTGGGTTCTGCTCTAGGTCACCTTGATAATTCCATTACCATATGTCTTCGAGATTAAAACCACACCAACAGGGGAAATAATTCTCAACAGAAGTCGGTCCCCCCCTCTTCGCCCCCTCCCCCCCCCCCCCCCCCCCCCCTTCCTCGTTTTTTCCTT
>JAACJT020000707.1:0-18130 GCA_009936485.2 Gymnarchus niloticus | reverse complement strand
GTGCAGTTTGATTATATTGTGGAGGGGTTACAGGACTGTGCAGTTTGATTATAGTGTGGAGGGGTTACAGGACCGTGCAGTTTGATTATATTGTGGAGGGGTTACAGGACTGTGCAGTTTGATTATAGTGTGGAGGGGTTACAGGACCGTGTAGTTTGATTATAGTGTGGAGGGGTTACAGAACTGTGCAGTTTGATTATAGTGTGGAGGGGTTACAGGACCGTGTAGATTGATTAGAGAGCCCTGTGAAGAAGGTAGAATGCTGTTGAGGAGCCTGACAGCCTGCTGTAATAAGCTGTGGCAGTATCTAGTGGAGTTGGACTGGATGCTCTGGTACCTTCTGCTGAAAGGTAGGGGGGCAGAGAGACCATGGAAAGGATGGGAGAGGTATTTTACAATACTGAAGGGTTTGTGGATGCAGCACTTGTGGATGATGTCCTGGATGACAGGCAGAAAGGTCTTCCTCATCTTCGCTGTTGAAATCACTGTCCGCTGCAGGGTTTTGCGGTCAGAGAGTATGCAATTGCCATATGAAACAGTGACACAGCTGGTTTGGATGCTCTCTACAGTGTCTCTGTAGAAGGTAGTGAGAATGGGGGGAGGAAGTCTGGCCCTTTTCAGTCGCCACAGGCAGTCAAACCACTGCTGAACCTTCATATCCAAGGAACTGGTGTTAAGGGTCCAGATGAGGTGGTCTGCCAGCTGAACCCAGAGAAATTTGTGTGCTTTACTGGCTCAGCCGCTCAGTCCTTGTTGTGAAGTTGGGAGTGGAAGTCAAAAGTCATCTCTCATTTTATCCACATTGAGACAGATTATTGGCTGTACACCAGCCCACCAGTACCTCCACCTCTGTCTCATCTCTGCTTGTGATGAGACCTCCCACTATGATGATGGTGTTTGAACTCTACTTTGCAGTACAGTTTTGATTCTAGAGAATAAAAAGGAGGGGGGTTAGCACACAGCTCTGGGGGGCACCCATACTCAGTGTGGGGGGTGGAAGATGTTGGTCCCGATGTGAACTGTCTGAGGTTTCCTGGTCAGGAAATCCAGGATTCAAATGTACATGTAAGTGTCGTGGCTCAGCAGACTCAACTTCTACATGAGTTTCTGGGGGGTAAAGGTATTGTATGCTAAGCTGAAGTCAAAGAACAGCAATTCTGACATAAGAGGAGATTGACCTCAAGCAGTACTTGCTAAACTGCATCACAGGGGATGACACAATTGGTTGAATGATATCCCACTCTGGTAGAGTAAGGATTACATTGATTAATGAGACATACCTAGAGGCAGCACCAGGGGCTAAAAGTACTACTGCACCGTGTGCTGAAGCTGATGTTGAAACCTGCATCACCCAGGTTGAGCACAGCACCTCTTAGAAATCCCAGACTTCCACTGAGTTAAACACAAAAATAAGCTGACTATGCAGTACTATTAAGGATATGAGCATATCTGCATCCACTGTCAGGCTGCAGTTATACCTAAGGTGGACTCCTAGCATGCTGCTGGTGTCACACAGGGCAAGAACACAACAGCATTGGGGCGAAAATCAGGAAACATGACAGAAGGTAGCAGCAGTGTTCTGAAGCTCAGAGACAGGAATGACTGGCCAAAGCATACAGCGACAGACCTGCCGCTCTCTAAGCCACATTCGTAGGTTATTTTGGACAGCTTGGACCAATGCATGGCAGCTCCAGGTCAGTGGAATGATTCAATGTGGGGGAAAAACCATTTCAGCTTTAAAAGATCAGTCAGAGGAGATGTAATTGAAAAAAAAAAAATCTTGTGTAGTATACTTGCACATAGTATGGCAATAAGTATTTACAACAGAGCTCAGGAGCAGTTTATCACACATGGTGCTTGGATACAGCCGTATAGTATCTTAAATTAAAGAAAAACATTCTTTAAACATATATTGCACATAATACATATTCCGACTTTGAGTCCTCAGTGTAGCCACTGGTGCACTGATTCAGTGCAGTTTTTGCTTTTGTTTTTTCTACGGAGTTGCCACTACATAGTTTGGATTTAGGCTTCAGATTTATGCTCAATTTTGTTTCATGAGAAGGTGGCAGTATTTAGTTTTGTTTTTATGACAATGATCTTCAAAAATGAATATTTTGGTAAGCACCACACACTTTCAGAGGCAAAGAGATGGATGCGGTCTCACATAAATCTTTAAAAGGCAATATCCTTTGTAGTGTATGCAATAAAAGTTTAATCAAAGTGATGTCCCACTGGAGACTGCTGTGTTTGCCAGCATAATTAGGATTTCAACAATAACAACAATGAATTAAAACAAGCTTACTTTAAACTTGTGAGGGAGTTTTATTTAACCATTTTCAGACCATTCATATGATACACATACAGAGCTACAGATTTTTTTATTGCTGTTGTCCTATTTTTATTTTTTTTCGTTTTCAGAGGCAACATAAATTAAGTGATGTATGGTTCATTAACTGGCATTAATGTCATGATACACGTCTTGTGGTTACATAGCTTTTCATTCCACTGTCTGAAACTGCCTCAATAAATAAATAAATAAATCACCATATACTGTACTATTTTCTGTTGTTTATGTACTTGAAGTTACTAACTGCAACTTCTCGTCTATGTTAATATTACTTCTAATTTTAGTATTTGAACACTAATTTGAACCAAAAAGAAATGTATTATCACCTGTCAGCCTTTGCATTATTGACAGCAGGGCTTCCTACGTTATAAAACTCACCAGAGAGGAACAGAACATGCAGTAATTATTTCTCTCATAGGACCAGTAAAATGATACCTTTTTCGGAAGATTATGGAAGCCTCTTCAAAAGATTCACTACAGTTGTTTAGAATGGGTCTCCTTAGCAGAATCATTTGGTGTTCAGACTTTAATTAAGTCATCTGATTGACTGTGAAAGTGATCCTGTTCTCGCCTCATTTCCCCCTTAGATTCAGGGCACAGCCCAGCAGTTGTATTCTCTCCATTTGTTAATAATAACCCTGCTTTCACTTGCACATGCATCCTCGCCTCCATTGTCTCTTGGCCCTGTAACCCTATGCCCAGTGACAACTGTGAGAGTTTGATTCCATGGCACTACATTACATAGATTTACATATAGCCAAAACATTATGACCACCTCCTAGTAGAACAGATAGCTTTTCCCAGAAAACAGGTAGCGCAGATATAAAAGTACAAATAAGAAAGGGGGTATAAAAGGACAGGTGCATTCTGACCAGAAACAGTTATGCTTAATGCTCTGGGGTGATTGTCCATCCTGGAAAACCGGATCCACCACAGCGTGATGACTATCTAACCCAAAGAGACGGGTTGGTTCAAGCAGTAATTCTCCATGCCATGTCACTAGAAGTGTGTGTATAAATGGTATGAGGAGCATCTGGTCAGCATGTACCTGTCCGTTTATGTCCCAGTTCTCATTTGTACCTATATAGGCACCTCATCTGGCCGCTGGGAAGAGCTAACTCTTCTACTAGGGGATGCTTATGTTTTGCCTCATTGGTATATAGGCAAAAGAGCATTCTGTTATATATCTGAATTAATTTTGTTACATGAAAGTCATTGCTTCAGTTAAAATTATTTCGTTTCAGTAGTTTATGTGGAAAATTTGTCAGAGTAAATTTGCCAACAAACAAAACACACATCTCTCCAGGTCATTAGAATTTCTGAAAGAGCTGTTTTAATGAGACAATCCCTTGTTAGTAAGACTATTTAATATGAAGCTTGTGAGCAAATGAAAGATTACAACCATTAATGAATGTGGTTCATAATAACTTTGCCCTTAGTAGAAGTTTAATATCCCTCCTCAACTCCATAGGCTATAGCCAACATATAACTGGGCTGACACAAGTACACAGTCATAACAAAGACTTAGTTATCACTCACAATGCTGATCTATCAGTCTGTCCCATGCACATGGCTGTCTCTGACCACTCCTTAATCACTTTTGTGATTCATCCGCCCTCTAATGCTCTGAGAGAAAATGCTGTTGTGATGTTGCACATGAATAGTGATAGATTGTTGCAGTTAAAGAACACTTTAAGTAATGCAGACTTCATTTCCCGCTCAGATGTCAACAAAGTTGCTCATAGGTATGATAGAGTTCTTAGGCAGGTTCTGGCACCATTAAAAACCAAAAGTGGTCAAAATCACCAGACACTTCACATAGTTTAATGGTGACACACAGTCTCTTAAACAGGACTGTCATAAGTTAGAGCACAACCGAAATCCACAGTACTAGACGTATTTAAGTTGGCATGGTCCGATTGCTTGAAAAGACATAAAAAAGCCCTTCACAAGGCTAGCTTAGCTTATTATTCTAAACGTATTGACAATAACAAAAAATAACCCTCACTACCTATTTAATACGATAGCCAATGTAGTACATATGGCTAAATCTGTAGTACAAGCTAGTAATGTGATAATTTCATGGCTTATTAAAACTATTAAATCAGGAACATCAGACGAGAGACAAAATCAAACAGTCCACAAATAAGTCTGGTAGAAGCACATTCTTTCACTGTTTTTGAATTCATTAATGAACTAGCTCTAAAAAACACTAGTAACCATAGCAAAACCTACCACATGTCTATTAGGTCCAGTCCTGACTCAAGTACTAAAAGAGTCCTTAGATATACTGGCAGGATACCTAACTAACATGGTGATCACCTCCCTGTCTACTGGTGTGTGCCTGTTCAATTTAAAGTATCAGTCATTAGACCACTGCTCAAGAAATCAAACATAGCTCCACATGTACTTAATAATTACAGACCCAGCTTTAATGTACAATTTTTGTTTAAATCTCTAGAGAAGACTCGGTGTCACCAGTCAAATTTGGAGTACCACAGGGATTAGTGCTTGGACCCATACTGTTTTCTCTGTACTTGCTACCACTATATAATATAATACGAAAATGTAATGTTAACTTTCACTCCTGTGCTGCTGACATGCAAACCTATATGTCAGCTGCAGCTAATGATACTTCATCTATTGTCACTTTAGTCACCTGCTCTAATGAAGTGAAGACTTGGATGAGTGAAAGCTTCGTGTCACTTGTCAAAAAAAAAAACAAAAAACTGTGGTTCAACTGTTTGGAGCCAATAGTAGAGATAAGACTGCTATAATCACAAACTCAGCACTGAGGTGCTGAACTTCCACCTTAGTAGTTCAGCCCATAATCTTGATGTCAATTTAGATACCAGCCTTTCATTCAAAAACACATGTTGAAGGCATGCTTCTTGCAGTTGTAAGTTTAGGCTTACAGTTACTGCTAAGCTTAGGCGATTTCTCAGTATTCAAGTTACTGAAATACGTGCTTTGGTGTAATAGACTAGATTAATGTAATTTTCTAAAGTCATGAAATACACAACAATCATTAAACTCCTTAACTAAACAGTGTATTTAGAATGCAGCAACCAGAATTGTTACTAGGAACAGAAAGTTCAAACACATAACCCCAGTTCTCTGTTCTCTCTAGTGGCTTCAAAGATCTTCTTCTTACCTATAAAGCACTTAAAATTCATGCCCCTGCCTACGTGATCTAACTGATTAATGCCTATGCTCCAAATTCTTTACGTATATCACAAATTCAGCTCTCCATCTTGACTCACACATAAATAAAGTTACTGTTGGTTCTAAAGTCTTGTGTACAGTATGGGATGCTGAGTCTTTAATTCATGATTGAATACTTACTACTGTATCTTACCTGCTTACCTTTATTACATTATTACACATTGTAGGCATGGTTGCTGGTGCTGCTGTACATGCTTGTGTGGCCCTTCCATTCTGACCTTCTGTGTGCTCTTCTCATCCTCACATGTCTGGATGATGCCCATCCAAGGTGGACACAGAATTTTTCCCAGGATCCAAGTGCAACATCCTCAATGTGGTATGCAAACAAGATCCTATGTGGATCAGAATGATGAACTGGATCTGAAATGATAGAACTAACTACTGTACAAGTTAATCCTTGAACATACAGTATTGTGCCAAAGTCTTTGGCAGTCTGAGAACATGTTTAAGGCTCCTTCTCTGGGCAGTAACTGTATATTTGCTCAAAAAATGCAATTTAACATTCAAATATAGACAAGTAAACAATATATGAAAAGAACTAAAACTAAACATCACTTCTCCAAAATATCACTAATATGTGGGTTGGCAGCTCAAACAACATACTGTAACTTTGGGACAGATTTGGAAACCAAAAGAGAGAGAACCCTAAGCCATTCTATGTATTTGTTCATTTTCACCACCAGCTCACTTAACTTTTAGACTTAAGTGTTTTAAAATTCACTTTATAAGGTATTGATCAGCCAATCATGGTGCTCTCCTCGTTGAGCCCCACAAGTACATTGGTATGTTGGGTGTTAACTGTACATTCTGAGGTGACATTACAAAATGCTTTGAAATGTGTAAAGTTAAACCAACACAAAATTATACTTTTACACCGAGGTGAACATGATTTCAGCATAATCATTGTCTGCCTAAGACTTTTGCACAGTATTGTATAATGTTCTAATGTCTTTCCCTGCTCTGAATAATGGTAGCATGGCCTAGTGGATGGAGTTTTTGATTTTTCTTCTCCATTGTCCTCTGGCATTTTTTTCTTTGCCATCTAAATTCATGATAACTACCACACACTCCTGTTCAGTGCCTTGGGATAACTGAGTTGTGAAAGGCACTATTAAAATTAATTTAGTTGATTCTTACCTGTGACCACATACAAACACATGGAAACATGCAATCCTACTTAAACACAAAATGCAATTTTTAATAGGTGGCTCAGCCTGAAGTAGAACAGCTCTACATTTGCACCTTTTCGTGTTTGTTTAGAGTTCTTGCTCTGTTTGCTTGGTTTCCCCTCAGGTGCTCCGGCTTCCTCTCGCAGGTGAAACACACATGAAAGCTAGTGTCTCTAAATTATCCCCAGTAAATGATGGTAAATGACATACCTGGCCCTGTGCATTCTGGGACAGGCTCCAGGGCTCCTGTGACCCTGCCTCAGATCACTGGTTATGAGAAACGGATGGATGTGTTGTTTTACAAATAGCTGGATAATAATTAATACTGGCAAATCCAGCTTGAAATAATTAGAATTCAAGTCGATCTCTTTGAACCTGGCTCGTTTTACCGTTGTATTTAAGATATTAGAATGACTTAAGTTTTCAGTTGAGACGCAATCTGGATGTATAAATTGTGTACATGTAAATGATGAATATGGAAAATTAGAGGAGAGAGCATCTTTCACTTTATTAAACAATGTTATCATTCAACTGGCAATAGAATAACAATGTTGGTTAAAGAGATTTTTACTTAAGCATAGAGGACAAACACACCTACATGTGCATGATTTGACATAAAAGGTATGGCTCTGTTGTGTTGTTCACAGTTAACTGTACTCCAGTCCACTTAAACAGCAGTTCTCTCCTTGTTTTCAATAATAAACAGTTAATGGGGGCATTTCTGTGTAAAATGCAACTTCCACTAAGCAGGGCTGCACTTGCACCTGAATTCTTCGAACCAAAACAGAGGAGCTTATGCACTAAAGCTTATAGTCGGTTTTCCTTTAAAGGAGTACAAAGAATAAGCAGTAATGTAGAGCATTTGTGCATCGTCCATGGCCTCTTTTTCAGCAAAGGGTTTCACGGAACTTGAACCCTGTCACAAAGTGGTGTTGTGTGACTCTGTGGGTTAGGGGTTGGCGACTGGAAGGTTTCTGGTTCAAATCCTGTTACTGGCAAAAAGTGTCAATATCACCTTTGGGCCCATGAACAATGCCCTTAACCTCAAAACTGCTCCAAAGATGCCAGATCAAATGGCTGACCCTGTGCTCTGACCCCAAGCTTGTACTCTCCTGTATGCATGTGTCCTCCTCATGGAAAGCAAGTGCTACGTGAAGTGGTACAAATAAAGATTTCTAAGGCAAAGGCATTAGGTAGGGGACTCCAGTGCAACACCAGGCAGTTAGGATACAGAAAGACATCTGGTAGCTCTTAAACTCTGTACACACAGAGCGTACACCACTGGAGTTGTATTGTGAGGCTGCAGTTCCCCTTAGCAATATAGTGCAAAATGCATTTTATTATTTATTTTCAGCAAAGATTTTGTGATACACTGTGACTCTGTGACCATGCTTGTATATTTGTTTAATATAAATTCATCCAAAGATTGAAGACCCATAGCATGTTTTTTATACTTATATAAAGCAACAAAAAAGTCACTTCTAAGATATGAAGTGTAGAGCTGTGAAGAGACAGATGTTTACTATGTGTGTGTGTGTGTGTGTGTGTGTGTGTGTGTGTGTGTGTGTGTGTGTGCTGACAGCAACCGAGGTGTTTCACTGAATTCCAAGCCTGTGCTTTTTGTCCAAGCCTTTGATATACACAGAAACATGAAGCAGTCTCAATGAGGATCAAGAGTAACAGATGTTAATAGGCCACATAAAGGTGAATTAGGGTGTCACACCAAGGCCTTCTTGAGATGCAGAGACACACTGAGCGACCTATAAAACAAAGAAAAGAGGAAGAAGAAAAAAGACATGACAGCTCAGCAAAACGTTCACCATCTACGGCCAAATTTAGGGCAGAAACGCTATTCTGTTTCTCGAGCATTATTTCACATTTATGTTTGTACATTTTTCACAGCAGCTGATATGTTGCTGGGACTTGCAGAAATGTGGTATTATCTGGCTCAGGTTTATTATTTACTGGAGCTGATAATTATCATATAGCTGTGCTTGTTTTTTTATTATTATTTAAATACAGTTTTATTGCATCATTATTATATTAAGAATTACCAGTTTCAATTTTAAATTTAAACATCCAATGGAAGCTCAGCCATAAATGGCCTACATAATTAGTCTGAATTTGAAATGAAAATAGAAATGCCACATAACATAGAAATCAATTAAAAAGTAACTGATTGAAAGTGTGCTTGTGTGTTTATTTAGACTGCATTTGTAACTTCCAGTGATATTTTTATAGAGCTCAGATGAAAGCACTCTGGAGTGTTTAATATATATTAGCCTTTGTATGCTGAATTGATTCTTAAATTAAATACCTCTAGGCAATTTGCAAAGGCTTCTGCTTGTAATTAAGCCACATTCCCTGAAATCTTCTGTATTGTGCTTGGGGTGTCTCATTTTAAACATAATAAAGATCTATACTAATGCAGTCTCTCACTGTACATTATATGGCTAGGAAAGCACTAAGGGAAAATGAACTTAACTGGAGCAGAGTCTTCAGTTTAAGTCAAGAAATGTATCTATATGCATGCTTGTCTAGTGCTCTTCGTTTTACGATGATTTGGGGGATCACCTGACATTAATTTTTTGCGTTAATGCAGTACTGCTTGCGAGTTTACATCCACTGTGGAGCAGGCCTGTTTCCCCCCTGCCCATGCTTATCCCTTTCACAGAATACAATGCGAAATAAATAAGTGAATACATAAATTTTTAAAAAGCTGAAGGACATACAGAGCTATTGATTTGTAGGTAGAATGAGCCCATGTAAACAGCTCTGTACACATTGAATTTGGCACCAGACTAAATTATGACTGTATGTGACTCTGTGTGATGCCCATTATTTTGTGAAAGCATTAATGAACTATTATTATTCTTGTTGTTGTTTTTGTCAAGGAATTATTTGGGAATTATTGTGTAAAAGCCTGTTCATACAATATCATGACCTGTGTTTCTCAGTTATATTCCATGTTGGAAGATTATCGTATTGTTGCAGAGCAGATGTCCACTAATGAAACAGCTGTAGTCAGCCAGACCAGAGAAGAAATGCACTGAGACCTGAATTACTCATTGTTTATTATTTAATATCTGCATTAAAATGACTGTTGTCTTCCACTCATCTGCAGTGTGCTTTCTAGCTCACTTTAAAAATAACCTTCAATGACTGTTGTAAACACCAGTGAAAAACTTCAGAATGCCAAATTTGTGATTTTCTGATGTCTCTCCACTTCTGAATTTTCTCAATTAAAAAGCCATTTGAAGTGCTTCATATTTTAATTCCAAGCCTAGAGAGTATAAACATCTGCTGCCTAGTTCTCAGGAAAGGTCAGTCTTTAGTAGAAGCAAGGTCAAAAACATGACAGCTTTAGAAGTGTGGTTACATAGCCAAGTTGAGTTTAACTCAGCACTCAGAACATATACCATTTCAAAGTGATGTATTTGCAATATTAATAACATACACCACTTTGAATGACAGCTGGAAATTTCAAAGCTTAGTGGTCCAAGTCAGTATACTGTGCACAAATCAATTCCTTTTGATGATCTTAAGACAACTGTTAACAAAAAAACAAAACAAAAATCAATGAATAAATAAAATAAAACTAGGTCACATGTTTTATACCTTGTACAGAAGGGGCACGGATGTAGAGATTTTCTTCATATGAAGGAAATATCATTAGGAAGCTCCTCTAGGAAAAAATAAAAATAAATAAATAAAATAAATAAGCATATAGAATAAAGCTGACTTATTTCAAAATGGCTGTTTTGTAATTGACATCGGTTATACATTCTGCCTCTCTAAACCACACTTTGATTGGACCATTACATGACAGGAGGCCTGTGATTTTTATGATGAATGAGATGAAAATCCCATGGCTCCGACTCAATCTCAGAAAAAGACCATGGGATATTGATCTGAATAAGGAATTGCATTACTGTTCTATGGAATTCTGTATTTTCTTATAGAAGTTTAAGGTTCAGGAGAAAATAGCTTCAATTTGACACCCCGGCCATGCTGATAAAAAACATGATTATCAGGATGTCCTTTAAAGTAATCTGGACTGGGATGGTGCAGAGGAGCTCACGCCTTCCAGATTTTTGATTGACATGAGAAAGATAAAAATATCAGGAGTGATTATGCAGGTTCGGGCCTGGAGCTTCGGTGAACTTCATGTCTTTGGAACAGATTGCATTTCAGTTTCTCTGGAATTAGGAAGGAAGAAAAAAAAAAACATCCTGTAACTTAAAAAGTAAAAAAATAAAACTATACACACATCAGAAACTATTACCTTTGTTTTGTTTTGCTTTTAACCTGTTGATAAATAATGCAACAACTAATACTAATTGTAAATATCCATAAATGCAAAAATACAAAATGAGCCAGAATGGGTTACACTGCACAGGTCTAAAAATATAGATTTAAACAATTATTTCCACATGTTAAATATGAATATTAGTGAATGCACCATGAACAGTGCACAGCTCATTGCTCTCCTCTGTGTGCATCATTCAGGTCTGAAAAACAAGTCCTCCATGGAGTCCTAGCCAGCATGGACAGCAGTGGTGACTCCCGGGTCAGAGCACTGCACTTGAATACCACCATGGAAGTTTATGTTGAGATGGAAGCTAAATAGGATGCATCGCCATAGGAATCTGCAGGGGTATGCATTGTTAATTGGTCTGACATCTTCACATCCTGCTTGTGAAACCCTATATTACATACATTAATGCATGATTGAGCCAGGAGTTATCTGCTGGAATGTTAAGGCTGTGTATTTTAGATTTCTGTGCAAGTGATAAGAAAGAATCCCTCTGAGAGTTGGCATTAGGCAAAGAGGTGGGGGGAGGGGGTCACTATATATCTCCCATTCCAAGCATGCATTGATAATGCAAAAAATATAGTCCTGATGGAATTATAAAACAAAGACTAAAGATTACTCAAATATGTTGTTCATCAGTGTTAGGTATGTTTTAAATATGTAGAAAACATTCTCTCATCATTAATCGGTGTTAAATGGCCTAATTTAAACTCTACCCATAATTGCCTTACAAATTCTGAAATTAATGCTGACCAGAGATCGAGTTTTTTTTTTTTTTTTTCAGGAAATCTTCTTCAGCAAAGCCCCGAAAGGCATAGATATTTATGTTATTAAAATACGATGTACAGGTATTACCAAAAAGTTGCAGTTCGGAAATCCCGCAAAAGCTTAATGAGTGGATTTTCTCATTTAATAATGCATTGCAAACCGCAGTCTTACCAGTTCATAATGAGATGTAAGCTAATGTTATGTATCTGCATTTTTAAAGCCATTACATTTACTTGGCAAATTCATTTTTGGCCATTAAGAAATTGTTCTGAATAATATTCCTATTTTTTTAGCATTTGTTTTTCACAAAATAATGAAAGAAATATACTGTGTAATAGGAATAGAAAGCAATTGTATTTGGTACAAAATGATCATGTGTATATAAATTAATAGTAAATTAAACAATATAACTTATTTTAACAATACTCAATCACTTATGAAATTAATAATATAATAACAACAGTGATCAGTCTAACACACTTCAAAAGAAACAAATACCTTGAAAACCATCTTTTTCAAGCTCTTTAAGAGAATATTATTAGCATATGACAACCCCAAACCAGCCACCCACACCCATTTCAAGCACTTTAAGGGAATATTATTAGTATATGTCACGCCCGCACCAAGCCAGCCACGTGTAGTTTACTCTTGCTCCTCTTCTGAATATCTAAGGCAGCTGTGTGCAGTTAGCCTATCCTTTAAATCACTTCATGCTTCCTTGCGTCAGTGTGAGGTGTGGAGTTTCCACACCAAAGCACTGCTTTCTTGTTGTTGTTGACATTCCTGCGTGTCCCTGCTAGTTCACTGTCTCTTTCATAGCTTCCCAACTTGTACTTGGTTGCTGTGCTGGTTGTCCTATTTGGTTTTCCCTTTGGTTTTGCTTTTATCAGCTCCAGATTGCATTATTGTAATGTTCTGTTTTCTGGATGTAACTCAGGGTTGTTACACAGATGCCAGCTAGTGCAAAATGCTGCAGCAAGAGTGCTGACTGGAACTCGGAAATTCGATCTTATTAGTCCTGTATTGTCATCTTTACATTGGCTTCCTGTTAAGGCTCACACTGACTTTAAAATACTATTACTTACCTATAAGGCCTTGCATGACAGAATACTTGTCTGATCTTTTGGTTCCATACTCCCCCCGTTTGCTTCGCTCTTGGGGGGTAGGTTATTTATTAGTTCCAAAAAAGAGTAAAAAAAGCTACATTGGGCTGCAGAGCATTCTCCTACAGAGCTCCGCAGCTGTGGAATGGTCTTCCAGCAGCAATGCAGGTATCTGGCTCACTCTCCATCTTTATGTCTAGGCTAAAAATGCACCTCTTCATCTAGCTTACAGAGACCTTAGGTAGATACTCACTCCCCAACTATAGTTGAGGTGTAGAGCTGGGTGGTGATCAGTGCCATTGACTTTGGATGAACTGTTCTGTCAGTTCTGTCACTCCTGCTTCACATGTTCTGTGTGTGTGTTGTTGGAGTGCTGGCGGTCAAGGATTCCTCGTGCCTGTGTCCCCATTGGTCTCTCCCTCATAGTAACGACCAGTACCAGTAACGACAGGAGAAAAATAACTAAATATATTGCACTCCACACAAACGACAGACGCCATGGTATGCTACTTACGTTAGTACAGGAGAATTCGGGACTTATGGTATATGATCGAAATTAAAACGCGGTAGCTTAAAAATGTAGGCAATCGGTAACTTTTTTCAGTTTAAGTTTAAATTTTCCAATAAGTAGTTCATGATCTGATCCACAATCAGCTCCAGGTCTTGTTTTGACTGACTGTAAGTCAAGGATTCAAGAGATCCTCATATTGTCTGCTGGCCTACCATGCCCTCCCTTCACTTCAGCTGTCCAGTCTGACCAGCTTGCTGCCTTCTGAGCCACCGAACCTGCTCTGATCACTGGACTGCAACCTCTAATGCCCTGTTGTCCTCCTGACTGCTACAGGATTTGTTCTTGTTTGTATCTATTGTTCTGATTTGTATTGATTAATTTGTCCTGCCCGGTGCTGGCCAGAGGAAAATTGACTTCCCCCTTGAGTCTGGTTTCTCCCAAGGTTTCTTCCTTCTGAGGGAGTTTTTCCTCGCTACTGTCGCCTTTGGCTTGCTCGCTGGGGACTCTGGGCCCGGGACTATGTAAAGTGCTTTGTGACAGTGCTTCTTGTTAAAGGCACTATATAAATAAAATTGAATTGAATTGGTTTTGGAAATCCACAAGTTTCTGGTTCTGCGCTTGCTTGTCTTCGACCTGCCCTTGTTTATCCATTAAAGATTCTACACTTGGACCCTCCCTGTGTATCATTATAGCATGTTAGTTTCTGAAATCCTGTATTGCACATTGAAACATTTCTTAAAGTGAAATATCTGCATATCATGACAGTTGTTGACTGACATTCTTGCCTCCTTAATAATGAAGGTTAGAGACTGTAGGCCTCTCCTGGGGGTAGTGAGGCTCAAAAAACAAATTGAGGCAAGATGGGCACTGACCTTTGGTGCCAATCATTATGGGAACACCACAGAATCAATGTTGTGCTTTTCTTTGGATGGGGGGCAGTCGGAAGCCTATCTGAGGCAGCCTTAGGGTAGAAGGTAGGGGACTGACCCAGTGCAAGGCAAAATCACATACTACAGGCAATTCAGATAAGCCACACAGCCTACATCATTTGTCTTTGGAAACAAACTCACAAAACACAGCAAGAACATACAAACTTCACACACACAGAGGCGGGATTTGAACCACAAATCCTGAAACGTAGTGACAGTGCTAACCACTGAACCACCTTGCCACCTTCCTTGCTGCTATGTAGTTGCATATTTTTCTTTCCTAATATAGTTTTTACCTCCCCATCTGAAGACTATATAAAATGGGACAAGCACAGGATGAAGTAAAATGAAAGTCGGGACATAAAACAAAAGCACATCTGTGGTGTTTCCTCACATGTGTCATTAAACTTATTATTGTAGTAATGCATAACAACACCAGGGCACAGAGAGTAAGTTATAATTTAGAGACTTCTTCAATAACTCCTTAGTATCTTACTTCTCGCTAATGGGCTAGCCTCAGCTGCTGGCCTAGCTGCCCTCTCCATTCAAAGTGGTGCTGATGAGAGGTTAAATCTCATTTAAACTTATTACACATCCTCCAGGTTTGGATGTTGGCCTCTTTTTATTGCACTCACATTATTGAATTCACCCATCTCCAGTCTGTGGTTTGAGGGAGAAAATGATTATATATTTTGAAGAATTTTTAAAAATTTATTTTGAAATTTATTTGTATATTGTATATGAAGCAGCAGATACAGCACATTGATACACACACTCTTGATACAATATTTTGTTGATGCTTTGTTTTCTGCTAATCTCTATAGAGCATTACATCATGTAAATTTTCAGTTATGTTAATAATTATGCTAAAGGCTGAAAAAATCTTCACATAATAACTAATGCCTTATTGGTCATTGCTTTTAAATTGAATCACAAAAGTGCTATGTTTAATTTATTGTCTAATCTTGGATGCATATATACATTATGATTAATGTGACAGCAACAATCACACATTTAATATCATTTTAATGATAATAATTACTTGCTAAATAAATAATTGCATTTAATTTAGGACTTGTTCATACTTATTATATGCTCAGCACAAGGGCATTGATAGGTTTAGATGCTTTTTTGACAGCAATCATAAAGTATTACATAGTTGATTTGTCTGATAAAACATCTGATAAAAAAATTGGTACAATGAATTGTTAACTTTGAAGGCATTATGAGACAACATGGGGGGCTGTCAGGCTTACTGCTGTCTTACTTTTGTACCTACCTTAATCTGTAATTAACACAGATGGTTCTTGAATGATTATCTCTTCAGTTTCTCTTCAATTATCTTTAAAGAAAGTAGGTTGTATTTAGGAACTAAGTGTCCGCCACAGTGTGATGACTGATGCTATTGATTTAGAATTTAATTTTTGCCTAGCAAGAGATCTACATGTTTAAATGATGATGCTGAGGATGATGATGATGATGATGATGACAGTTTGTGTCATCGTTGAGACACAGTAGCACACAGCTCAGTACGATAGCCTCATACCTCCATGGTGGTGAATTTGACTACTTCTCCACTCCACAGTATCCTGGGGTCCTTCTATAGGTAAGATTAGGTGAACCGGTGTCTCTAAATTGCGCATAGCATGTGCTTGTGTGTGCTTGTGTGTGTGTGTGTGTGTGTGTGTGTGTGTGTGTGTGTGCGCTCTGAAAAGGATTACCACCCTGTCCATGGTGTCTGTTGTACCAGAAAAGCAGCTATAGAAGATGGATGGTAGATTATTATTATTATTACAAGTGATTATTGGGGTTTTAAATGTTTTTAAACATTCCAAAGCCCCAGGATATATGCCACTTTGGCAGTCATGACTGGAAAACCCCAGGCAGAAGATGACTGCTACAGGTATTTTTAAATCTTGAATTCAGAAATTTTGGACTGTGTGCGGACGCCTCTGTATTTGTTCAGCTTTGTCCACAAATGCGATAAAATGGTCAGTAGATCTGTCCGGCTGGTATTTTAACTGGCTTTTAGGCAGTTTAAAAGAGGAGTCTAAAATGGAGTCTAAAAAAGACACATCTTACTCTGCTATCTCAGTAGAATTGGAGAAACTGTATTTGTACATGAGTGCACAGGGAATAATAAAAGCTCATGTTTTTGGTGAGCGGGTTGAAGCAAAACCATCAAATTCTTGTGATGGGTGTTGGTGTGCATTAGTAGGGCCACGCTGTGCATGCATGATCCAGTCAGCAAGGTGCTGGTTGTTTCTGGCAAACAGACTCATGGTAGATTCAAGTCTTAATTTTTTGGACAGTCTTTTGACCGGTTTCTAGGACCAGTATTCTGGCTTGTGGGACTGCTTTTACCTGCTGGTTCAAAAGTCACTTGTGTTACGTTTCATGAAATGGAGGAATATATCAAGAAAGGAACAAAAAGCAAGGATGTGCACATGCAACAAACTGAAGGGATACTGGATTTTTTGTGGAAAAATACTACGGTCATTTCTAAAACTATTGGCACACTCCTTATGGGGAAAAAAAAAAGACGTGGGGTCCTATTTTGCACTGGTGGAAAGCACAACACAAAGTGGTTTTGCTAGTTTCATACCAGCGCATTACTCATTTTCATGCCAAGCGTGCATGTTTTCAAAATAACAAATGATTTTGCGCCTTTCCCGCTCATAGGAGTGTTAATTTTTAACTGAGGTTTGGCTGGGTACATTGTTAGCGCGTTGCTATTTTAAGGCAGCGAAATGACATTGTGCCCAACAAAAACCACGTCTAATGTCAGTGACGCATTATTAAATGATATTTAAGTTGTGCGTTTTAGAAACATGCGAGTGCACGACGCTCGTTACGGACACAGATATGTGCTCAAGGTGCAGTAATGGTTTTTTGTTATTTTATTTCATTCATGTACATTTTATTATAGAGTAACACTTATGGAGTGAAATTATTCATTTTGTGACATGTTCATTTGTGCCTGCTTCGCCTCGAAAGGCTTAGGTGGAACAGTGGTAGTCCCGTAAATGATGTGCTCGCGCATTTTCACTTCGCACACGAGCACGTCCGTTTCCTTGGCTGAAAACCAATCTGGTTTACAAGGTAAACACGTCATTATAATAGCAAAATGCCATAGCTCATGCACCCCTGCCTTTTAAAGGTGAGGTGACGTGCCATTCTGATTGGTTTATTGCATGTTACGCCCAAAACACACTTCTGAATAATTAAGAGAGTTAGCACAACCTTTTTGCACCTTGTTCTGGTGCGAAGTCTGTTTTTCTCGCTGTCAAAATAGCAAAATGGATTTGGACACGCCCATAAATGTTACTTGCGCCTTGTGCTTTACGCTTTGCGTTAGATCATTAAAATAGAGCCGGTGGTTTTTGGAATATTACATGTGAAGAACATGTGGAAATGTGTTTTTTTTCACGTGAGGAAAAATGTCACGTTAGATGAAATTTTCACATATGAAAATAACTGTGAAAACATAAAGAAGAGGCTTTCACATGTGAAAGAAAATCAAACAGAATGTCACATGTGGTACTCCTAAAATCACTCGTGATTTTAATCACATTTCAGTGATTCTTGTGAAAATGAATATGAAACATAAAGAAGGGACTTTTGAATTAAAAAAAAAACAGTTTCACGTAATATTTTGAAAATTAGATTTTTATTTTTTTTTTCTGAATCAGAATCAGAATCAGAATATCTTTATTGTCATTGTAACGGGTACAACGAAATTAAGTGCAGTCCCTGTGTC
>JAACJT020000706.1:0-18133 GCA_009936485.2 Gymnarchus niloticus | reverse complement strand
GACCCCGAGTGACGGTGTGCTTTAGGCGTAGCTCCGTGCCGGTGACCCCGAGTGACGGTGTGCTTTAGGCGTAGCTCCGTGCCGGTGACCCCGAGTGACGGTGTGCTTTAGGCGTAGCTCTGTGCCGGTGACAGTGCTTTACAAGTATGCATTTATGTGTTGTCTGTGGAATTAATGGCTAATTCTTTCTTTCCATGTCTCAGTTCTCACCCAGGCACCCTGTCAGTGTGCGGCCTCCTGCCAAAACAGAGGTAGGTCACCAACACTGAGGGTCTGTCACCATACGCATCAACACCCTGACATGTCTTCATCAAGCAGCGGCAAAAAGAAACATTATATTTAGCCAGTTCACTGCACAATTGTCCCCACAAGGGAAAACTCAGTTTTAAAAAAATTTGTGAGTGCAATCAAGAAACCAAAAAAGCCAAAAGTCTTGTCTTTTGTTGTGTTACTTATGGTTAAGGTTAGGGCTGTCATAGTTAGGATTAGGGTTAGGCCCACAGAAATGAATGGAAGGTACACAGAACTTTAGAAATACAAGTGTGTTTGTGTGTGTGTGTGCGCTTGCCCTGGCTGTTTGGACAGGCTCCAGGCTACGTTGTGATCCCGACCAGGATAAGCATTTGATGGATGGATGGATGGATGTTTCAGTTACATAACACAACCTGTTAGTATCTAGTCAGTCTTACTTATAGGTGTTCCGGGAGGTCTGCCATGTTTCTTTGGGGGGGTCTTGAACTGTGAGCACCAAAGACATTTTCAGCTCTTAACAGAGATGCCCCCTCTGTCTTTCCCAGCTGGATACTATGCCTTTAACATCAGTGTGAGCAATTCTAACCTGAACATCACGGATATTAAGATTTTGGTGAGTTTTGTATTATCCGCCACACATCAGACATGACAGATTAAGCGACCGTTCCATGGGTCTTAATGCTAATCCAGCACTCAGTAAGACCTGGTTATCTTACCCAGCGAAGTTGGTGTTTGAATACTTGAGTAATATCACCGTGTGTCTGGTGCTGACTGACTCCACCTCACTTCACAGATCTCCCAGCTGAATTCAACAACACCGGCCTGCAACGTCTCCAAGACAATTCAGTCGTATGTCTGGCCTGCACTCCCGTCTTTAAGAAGCTACTCCTGTCACTGTCTATGGAATAAAAACATTTGCTTCTTTTCACAGCTCTTCCTGTTCCTCCGACCTTTCCGGGCTCTATCAGGTAATTTCTGTTGAGATGAAGTGCATGCTGATCACTTTAACTGAAGCATAACTGATTACTTACTTACTGATTACTTTGTTAAATTTTGTTTTTCTCTAGGGAGAAAATGTGGTGTGTCGCACTGCCGTAAAATGGTATTTCACGTTTTTGCAGTGTTTTCTTGAATGCCCCTCGCAGTCTTTCTGTCAAGATGTGGCCTTGCGTTCTTTCTGCAGCCCTGAACGTGCAGAGCCGCGTGGCGGCTGCAGTTCATGTAGACAGACGCTGTAACACGGACGCTGATAGACACCTTCCCTCCCGTCCCTTTCTCGCCTGCAAAGGTGTGACGTGATTCTGAAGCTGGCAAAGGTGGAGGACGTCTGCGATGTGGAAAATGCTGTGTCAGCTCTGTTTGAAGGCAGCAGCGATGCTCAGTTAACGGGATCAGTGAGGAGAGCCGGTGAGTGAGGCTCAGTGTGACTGCAGCTTACAGGAGGCACTGCTGTGCAGGAGTGCGGACAGAGCCGTGTGGGCAGCAAGAAACTTTGTGGTCAGAGAGAACCGGTGTGGTCAGTTTGGTGCTGTGTGGAGGGGTGTGTCAGTATAACTCCAGGCCTGGAGAAGTGTGTACATTTATATTGCATTTATTTACTTAGTAAATGCTTTTTGTTCAAAGCGACATACAGTGTTTCATCAGAAAGGATGCATTTTAGTCTTGCTGTGTTTTGATGTATTACCTGCTCTGTTTTCTTCAGCTATATGCGACCAGATGTTACAATCTGATGCAAATTTTTCAAGTGCAACATTCACCAAGATCTTAGTGAATCTCAACTACAGTGAGTTCTGTAACTGGAATGAACCCACCAACCCATCCTGGTCAGTATTCCTGTCGGCACAGCTTTATTCCATTAAATCTGTCCTTTCCATTTTCCTATTTCAGATGATCTCCTGTTTCATTTAGCTGTCAAATTAAATCTTTAAATATAAGGTGAAAATCTCCTAAATTGCCCTAACAATGTGCAAGACGATGTGAGATGAATTCCCATTCAATTAGCATCTAGCCATAACAGTTCTTTTGATTTACCTGCAGTATGCACTTTCAGCCGGAGGGAAACATTGCTGTCCTTTTGAATGAGAGCTGTGGCTCCACCCCTAAGGCAGGCCACCTCAACACAACCCCAGAGACCCTCCGACCTTCCTCCACAGTCCCATACGTCACAACCCCGGAGACCCTCCGACCTTCCTCCACAGTCCCATACGTCACAACCCCGGAGACCCTCCGACCTTCCCCCACAGTCCCATACGTCACAACCCCGGAGACCCTCCGACCTTCCCCCACAGTCCCATACGTCACAACACAGCATCCAACTGTGGGTAAGTTTCCTACTTCTCAGATCTGTGCACCATAAGCTCATATAAACTCCATGGTGCACACACTACAAAGTCCACAAATCTTATAAGAATCCACTTTAGCCCCGTGTTCATATTGGCTTCAACATCATTCTGGATATTTGACTTGCTTCTATACCCTTCTCACAGTCTCCATGACGACAGGAAACGCCGTACTATCAGGAGAGCAGTTGCTTAACCTAACGAAGGACGTTTCAGCTCTCAACTCCTCTCAGGTGGCACGGGTGGTGTCCAGCTTAGAGGTGCTTCTGTCTGGGCCCAACGTTAGCCTGGCCATGGGTAACACGGTCATCTCTGTTGTCAGCAACCTGCTCAATGCTTCATCCAGTGTCCTGGCTGCTTCTTCTGCCAGGTAGCTCACGTGCTCGACTTCTATTAATTAATTAATTAATTAATTAATTCGTCAATCGATTTGTTTATTTATCAGATGCTGTTGTCCAAAGTGAGTTTCACTTTGCGTCTGTCAAACTGTTGTCCTCAATTTGTGGTTGTGATGTCAGTTGTAGTAAAATAAATAGTGAATTAAACTAATTTTACCCAGAATGCTGCTGTGCTTTATGGTCTCAGAATCATTGGATTGGTGGATACCGTGGGGATTAAGCTGGTCCTTCCAAATTCAACAGAGACAGTCCTGTCTCAGTCCTTAGCTCTGGCTGTGAAGAAAGTGGATGGAACAAACTTTCAACAGACCTCATTCTCCATTATGGATGCTTCCAATATGCAGGTGCGATTTGGTAAAGTTCAGCACAGACACTTCAAATGGAACATACTTTGGGGTGACTGGTCTTCTGTCTGTACACCGCGTTAACTGAGATGTTTTCAATACGTAAACTGTACGTTCTCTCCTGTTTGACACACTCTGTGTGTGTGTGTGTGTGTGTGTGTGTGTGTGTGTGTGTGTGTGTGTGTGTGTGTTTTTCAGATTAACAGCAGAACTAAACGCAGTGCCACTGTGCCATCTGCAGTCCCTCAAGGCTCCATCACTCTCCCAGCCTCCCTGACCAACAACCTGACGCCTCAGGACAAACTTCTTGCTTCCAGGGTTCAGTTCAACTTCTACCAGAAGAGCACACTGTTTTTGGTACCTTTCGGCTTTTCCTCTGTGCATTCAGCACTTTGCTGTCACCCCACAGCTGAGTGACTGAGGTTCTGCCCCACCTCCTTTCTAGGACCAAACACTCGGGAACCGTCAAGTGAACAGTGGCATCCTGGGCTGCAGCATGGCCAACCTGTCTATTAGTGGATTAACAGATGATGTGGTTTTCACTTTGAGGAACATCAACTCAGTAAGATAATTGTCCTCATGCTTGGCCAGCCATGTTGGCTGTGGTGTTTCAGGTTTTGTTCACCAGCTATTTGAGTCTCGGTGTTCCCTTCACTGTTTCTCTCCACAGCCAAACTCTTCACTGTCCTGTGTATTCTGGAACTTCAGCAAAAATGGTACGTGTTGTAGTGCTGTTTATTTATAGGTCTAAACATCTGGGTAGACAGGCTGAAACTGAATTGTAGGACTTCAACATGGTCCTGTGTACCTTGGCATGTTTAACAGGAGAAGCTGGTGGCTGGAGTCCTAACGGTTGCTCACTTGTGAACAACACCACAGAGCAGACCACATGTAAATGCAGCCACCTGACCAGCTTTGCTGTGCTGCTGGTGAGTATGGACCAGGAGTCTCTGTAGCAGGGGTGTTCTAACTGAAGGATAAAGGACAGTTGAGGATGGTGGGAACTCTACTGCAAATCCATTTACTATGACTGTGAGGCTGTGCTGCTGCGTGCGTGTTCCTTTAGTGTTGTACATTCTTTTAGTGATGGATCTTGTTCCTTTAGGGAGGGATCTTGTTCTTTTAGTATTGTATATTCTTTTAGTGATGTATCTCGTTCTTGCTCCTGACAGGACCTTTCCTGGAATTCAGGGCTGGACTCTAAGCAGAATGAAATCCTCACCTACATCACCTATATTGGCTGTGGTATCTCTGCTGTCTTCCTGGCTGTGACTCTGCTCACTTACCTCGCTTTTGAGTGAGTCATATGACCAGTGCCATCCTTTAGCACTACTGACATCCATCCATCCATCCATCCATCCATCTTCTAAGTGCTTATCTGGGGCAAGTTCCCGGGGCAAGGCATTGAGTCTACAACAGGGCACCCAGCAATAATAAATGATATTATTAATAATAATAATAATAATAATTATTATTATTATTATTGTTGTTATATTGTGCCCTGCAATGGGCTGGCTCCCGGTCCAGGGTGTCCTCCACTTTGTGTCCTGTGATGCCTGGGATAGGCTCCTGGCTCCCCCGTGACCCTACGTAGGATAAAGCGGATTGGAGTAATAATAATTATTACTATAATAACAATAATTTATTATGACCCATCCTTTCTGCAGCACCTTTAATGGCCTGCAGCAGTCTTCTCAGCCATCCTCTCTGTTGTCTTTCACCCAGGAAGCTGAGGAAGGACATCCCCTCCAAAATCCTGATCCAATTGTGTCTGGCACTGTTGTTACTCAACCTGGTGTTCCTGCTGGACTCCTGGCTGGCACTCTATCCTCAAGCCGTGGGTCTGTGCATCTCTACTGCCTTTTTCCTCCACTACTTCCTGCTGGCTTCCTTCACCTGGATGGGCCTGGAGGCTTTCCACATGTACCTGGCACTGGTCAAGGTCTTCAACTCCTATGTGACCAGATATATGCTAAAGTTCTGCCTTGTAGGCTGGGGTACGAGTCCACGTGTTTCACAGCCATCCTGAGTTTGCCCTCTGGATGGTCCCAGTTTATCCTGCTGCCTTCATAATTCCATAGTTGGTCTAATTCTCTGTTTTGTGATTTTAGGTGTCCCACTTGTTGTGGTTATCATCGTCATTGCAATCAGCAAAGACAACTATGGCATCATATCCTACAGCCACTTCCCCGATGGTTCCACAGACAGATTGTGAGTGTGAAGCAGCTCTCCATTCCAAGGCTAGCAGTAGTCACACCTGCTAATAATGCTGCCCGTTTACAGAGTTTACTAGGCAAGCAACTTATTTGAATAATCAGGCTAACATAATTCAGTACACATTAGTACCTAGGTGCTCATGGTTAGATCAGAGTACGTAAACCAGGTACTTCAATGCTTCAAGAGGTTACAGGAGCTGTAGCAGACTGGAAAAGAAAAGGTGGATTTTGGTGTCCTCAGAGGACCCCTCAGTGGGTCTAATGACACAGTCCTGCACGGTCTTCCAAAGATTAAGACTCTTCTAGAAAGTCAGGTAAAGGAACTGACTGCTGACTTCTGCCAATTGATGTTCATCCAGTTGCTGGCTGAAGAGCGAGGTGGCCTTCTATGTGGCTGTGGTGGCCTACTTCTGCCTGATGTTCCTGATCAACCTGGCCATGTTTGTGGTGGTCCTTGTGCAGCTGTGTCGTATTAAAAGGCAGAACCGCCATAACACCCAGCACCGGGGTATCCTGCAGGACCTCCGCAGCGTGGCCGGTCTCACCGTCCTCCTGGGCCTCACCTGGGGTTTTTGCTTCTTTGCCTGGGGACCTGTAAACCTGTCCTTCATGTACCTCTTCTCCATTTTCAATTCTCTACAGGGTGAGGTTCTGAAACCAGCAGAACATACATGAATCTGATAAACACACAGTACATACTGTACAGTATAAAGATAATCTTACTGGAACAGAGAACATCTAAAGATAACCGTTATATAACATCCTTCCTGATGAACACACCTGGCCGCTCTTATCCCCCACATTCAGGCTTCTTCATCTTTGTATTCCACTGTGCCATTAAGGAAAATGTTCGCCGGCAGTGGAGAACCTACCTGTGCTGTGGAAGGCTAAGACTAGCCGAGAACTCTGGTATGACCCATGATCTCTGACTTCTGCCTTAGACAACACCCACAAAATCTAGCTGAGCACAAATTAGGGATCTATTATTGTTTTAGTCTGGTGGCCTCGTGGGCTAAGATTTAACCTAAATAACCATGGATGCATTTTGCCATAAGTGCACAATTAAATGACCAAGTTTCCAAAACGCCCTGATTGATCCCCAATGGCTGGATTATTCATCAAGCCGTACTATGATAAACACAGAAGCTTTTCGTGAAGAACACCCATGCTTGGCCTACTTCTCTCTGACCCCCCGTACCTCCTAGAGTGGAGCCGAACAGCTACTCAGAAGATGACCAGGAACCACTCCCGGATGCTTCCAGCCTCCTCCCAGTCATCCAACTCCACGCAATCCCACAACATTTCCAGGACCTCCTTCCTGTCCAGTGACCCTGCTGAGCGGGTAAATGGCACTGGTGAGCAATCGGATTGCTTTCATTTTGAAAAGGTTCTGAAGATGACGATGAAGCTCTTCATCCATTTGATTTTTACTAGAGAATTATAACGGGAGAAGTTAGGTCTCTGTTTCTGTCAGGTGCGTTTCAACTGACATTTTATATAGTCAGAGCATCCATCTTTTAACTGGAGCATACCCTAGAGCTATACGGACTTAGGGGAACTGAGGTGGAGTTGCAGGTTGGCGACTTTGTGTCTGTACCCAGAGGTGACTTGCTGTCTCCCCCTGCAGAAAGCCCCTTTGATGACAGGACCATCAGTGCCCTGGAGGAGTCCCATGCAGATGTTGTTCTGAATGAGATTCACAGCAGACGCAGAATTCAGAGACAGCAGTGAATCATGGGAAACAGACTCCTGCAGTGAAGTTCAGAATGCTTTATGATTTGTTTACGAAGACAGTGTACTGAGGAGATGTGTATTGTCTGACAGTAAATTACCACCAACCCATCTGAGATTTCTGATTTTCCGTACAAGATTTGCTGTTTTTAACGCTGCTTTTTTTACTTCTTTTCATCGATGTTCTCCTTACTATTGTAAAATCTCTTGCGAAAGATCTAACTAGCAAAAATCAAAAAACAGAAAAGAGCATGAACGATCAGAAAAGATCATGTTTGTCAAAGAACAATACGCTAATCATTGTATTTATAAGGCTGACATCTAGTCCTGTGTAGAGTTGGGGTTTTTCAGCACATTGTTTAAAACTCTTAAAAAAATTCACCACATTAAAGTTGCATTTCAGTTAAGTTTTATTTATATAGTGCCTTTAAAAATGAGCACTGTCACAAAGCGCTTTAGTTTCAAGCTTCAATCCCTGACTTCCTGATTAACTGGGGTACAAATAAGAGGTGACATTTTTGTAAAATCATTTGCAATGTATTGTGAAAGTGTTGTTTCTTTTTTTTCTATAGTCTTGTGAGTAATATACATTGAGAATAAACAGTGTTTCTTCTTTTTATTTGTAATAATTAGACACTTCATGTCCACACCAAATCTTTACACGTTAAAACATAAAAACTTCTAAACAAATGTATACCCAAATGTTCTGCCCCTGCGCTTTTAGAAGTGAGAAATCAGAAGAGCTGTAAAGTGGGAATCAGCGCCCTCTGCTGCTGCAATATGGTTAATGCCGTCGACGAAGTTAACTCTGTAAGCCCCGTTTCCGGCATTTTTAAGCTAAGCAGCAGTAGGAGGAAGATGTCTCTGCTGTTACACTGTAATTCTCAATCCATTTGCGTGTTGCTTTTCTTGAAGATGCATACTCTGTGAGTTTTTAAGTTAGAAAAGAACGAGATACCGTATTTTTGTTATTTTATGGCATTGTTAGTAATACGTTAGGAGAAACTGTTTTTCCTGTCAAACATTCTTGCCTTGTGTATCTTGTTGGTAAATTTATATTTAGTTATTGAGTGTATTTTGTACCTACCTGTGTCTGCATACCTGTTGTTACAGAAATAGAAAAAGCACATTTTACCTGATACCCGACGCCCTGAGAGCTTTTTTGCTTTGGGAGAATGTTTGGCTGATCACGTGCTAGAAGGGAACCGCCTAAGCCCCAAAACTCTTGAAAGAATTTTGTTTCTAAAGAATACTTAAAATGTTCCACCCCCCGATGTTTGCCCTATAAAAACGTCCACACTGTTTCCTGAGTGAGCACAAACACATCCCCGATTCCATACTCGGCTTTACTCCACCTCTGTCTGCTTCCACATCCCTCTAAACAAATAAATGCATGTATGCTCCAATCATGTTTTTCTCACATTCTGTACAAGAATATATGAGAATAGCATAATGATTGATAATGTAGGCGTTATATAGGCAGAAAAGTTGTTTGCAATATTATTGCTGCATTTTAATTTTAAACCCCTGTGACACAATGCACATTTCCCTGAAGGCCACACTGGACACCCTTCACAGGACGGACACCCCCACGCCGCCTGAATTGCTTACGGTTGTGCTTTGGTTTTGAGCAATTTCTTGTCTTTCTCCTTCTGACCAGCAGGTGGCCTCAGTGATGGCATAGAGCTGGAATCGCACCGTCGGCCCTTGTGTCTCCGCCTTGTGGTGAAAATGGGGTATTGCGCCCGTTTTAATGTACCCGCACCATTCCCGATGAACGCTGACGGTTTCTTCCAGAGCCATCAGCGTGTGAGGCTCAGTGCCTGGTTTGTTAGGCTTACTTAATGAACTCAGGGGTGGTGTTTACAGATTCAGACGGTGTTAATCACGTCTTGCGACGTCGTTTAATGGAACGTCAATCACATATGCCTCTGGACTGGTGGATTGTTGTTTGTTCACCTTGGACTATCACCCATCGGAGTCCAGATTACACCTTTGCCTGAAGCTCCATGGGGATTAACATCACCATCAGGACTTTGCTTTTGTAAGGTTTTTGTCATTTCCTTGAGTTACTTTGTTGTTTGCCGTGTTTCTGTTACTCTGTGCATATCCTGTTGTAATGCTGTTTGGTTTCTAGTACTTTATGCCAATATAAAAGTCACTCTTTATTAGAATGTGAATGTTAATGCCTGTACGTTGCGACTCTTATACAAAGTCATTCTTTATTATTTTTTAACTGGGTGCAGTGCTTATATCTTAAGCTGTCTAGGCTCGTCGTTTTCACCTCATGTAATGTGTCCAGATTACCTGGTGAGGATCAGCGGCTTAGTGCCGCTCATTCAGTCTGTTGTCTTAAATGATTTTGACCTTGAATGCTGTGTGATTTAAGCAAAATCACTTGGCTGACTAATGAGGGCTTTGACTGTACACTCTGCTCCAGGTGGCAGTCTTAAGACATTTCAGCACTGGCAACAATGTTGTATTTTTTTAATGTAAGCCAGTGTGTTGTTGCAAATTTTACATTTTGCGTTGTCTTCTGCTTTTTAAAAAACTGCTAAAAGGCAGCTAAGGTAGAATTCTTGATAATTTGTGCATTCACTGGTGTGGACAGACTAAAGCTGAATCAGTTTTACTGTGTATAATTCACACCGAAGGTCAACTCGTGAATTCCATCTTTCTGAGAAGCAGCATGATGAATCCGGCATTATTCACTGTCTGTCAGATCCAGACTCTATTAACCGTTTAATCATCGGCATTTAGTCTGCCTTTCTATATCTAAATGTATGCCTGTATTACATTAGATGCATTACATCATATTGTTTTCATTTGTTGCAGCTGTATTGTCTGAATGATGGTACTGGGGTTCAGTAAAGTACACCATAGTATAAATGAAGTTTAAGCAGAGTTTTCTTGTGACCTTCTGCTCTACAGTGATGTGTGAATTGCACCAAGACACAGGAAACAAATACGGCAAAGTATCAAGGCACACAAAACAAAAGGGACTCGAGGCACAGCTTCAAGATTTTTACTGGGCCATCACTGGTCACATTCCATCATCCATGACTGCTTATCTAGTGCAGAGTCACAGTGAGGCTTAACCCATCCCAGGAAGCACAGGGGACAGCCTGGATGGGGGAGGGGGAGTTCATCACAGGGCTGACACAACGGGGCAGCTGAGAGTCAGCGAGTGACCTAAACACATGCTCTTGGACTGCAGGAGGAAAGCAAAGGTAACAGAGCAGAGCTGCTCCACACACACAATGCTGAAAGTGCAAAGCCATAGCGTGAACCACAAAGTTAGTGTGTTAAAATACAAAGTCCCTTACTGCTATAGAACGTGTACCAGACAGGCTGTAACAAGATCATCTTTCTGGAGCAGAGTGGGTAATGGCTGGATCCACAATCTACACGTTGTGGGTTTGAACCTGGCAGTAAGGTCCTTGCTAAACAACCAGGAACATGGAAATAGCTGTGATGGAGGAAGATAAGTCCTCAAGTAGAGAAAGGTACTGATAGACTTGTTTTATTTTTTTTAAGGGTTTCCCTCAGGTGGAGTTGTGGCACAGCAGATAAGGAGGCTAAACAGCTAGCCTCAAGATTGACAGTTCAAGCCCCACTGTTCCCTAGAACCAGATGACTGGGAAGAATGCTGGCAAGAATCCACCTAAATGAAAGATATCATTTCATGATTAAATTAAAAACTGTGCCCTGTAATGGGGCAATCATACATCACCAAATCTAATTTAGATAGGTTTTTTTTTTTCCCCTCTCTTCCTTCCTCCTGCGCCCCCACCTTCTCCCTCCTACACCTTACACCAAACCCCTCAGCAGGTCTTGAACCCCAGGCCTCACCCACCACAGCACCAGTGTTTTACCACTCAGCCAAATAAGAGTTCTACAGATACTTTAACAAAATGGCTATATCAAGATAATGATGGCAGCATGACACACAGGGAATAACGGTGATACTTTATGTCCAAGGTTTAAATCTGGTAATGAAAGCCATTTTCGTTATATTAAAAGGTGATCCGTGTTTACTGCTGTTGTTTTCTTAAGAGACGCGTTTTAAATATTCCAGTACCTCCGCCTTGGCTCACAGAGCTGGTACCGTTAGGCTACAGCGCCTGAGAGGAAACGTGATCTTCACCCTGGCACTAAGCTCTTTTTTTTAACTTGCTTTATTTCAGCATTTGTAAAACTTTACCACTAACTCTTAATAAATGTGAACCACATGCCTTGAAAAAATTGTGATGTAGAAACTACTAATGGCATCGCAAGAGAAAATAAATTAAGGCATTTTGATAACCAAAGATCAAGTTACAGCAATAATTCTGAGAATTTTTTTAAAAAAGCAAGTTGTAATTTGTATACTTTTTATGAAAACACAGGTTTATGTTATTTGTGAGATGACACATTCTAAAGTAGACTGATGAACGTTTGCGAGAACCACTGGACATGACCAGCAGGGCGAGACAAGGCTATTGGGCTGAGATTGTTTCAGGATCTAATACACGACGCTTCCTTTGACATTGAGCCCAGTAAACTGTGATGCGTCTTACCATAAGCTGGCTGGAGAGGCTGCAGTCTGGAGAGTTTGTTTTATTTCTGCTGCAAGCTTAAGCAAAAGCAGAAATGCTTGGCTTACCTGCACTGCATGCTGCAGAAACTGTATGAAATCCAGTCCAATACGACCTTCTGCAAAATGTTCTTTTGAGACAGTTACACTAGCCCAGAACATAGAGAGACAGACAGACACGAAGAGACAGTTATGGCAGCCTGGAAGAGAGACAGACAGACAGACAGGAAGATAATTATAGCAGCCTGGAACATAGACAGACAGACACGAAGAGACAGTTACGGCAGCCTGGAAGAGAGACAGACAGACAGGAAGAGATAATTATAGCAGCCTGGAAGAGAGACAGACAGACAGGCAGGCAGGCAGGCAGGAAGAGACAGTTACGGCAGCCTGGAACAGACAGACAGACAGACAGACCGACAGACAGAAAGAGATAATTATAGCAGTCTGCAACAAAGAGTCAGACAGGAAGTGATAGGTATAGGAGCCTGGCAGATATAGAGACACCAAGAGTTGCTCAGTGCTTTAACGGCACAGTCTGTAAAGCCTACATGGCTAAACAGACTAGCAGGTGTATCTTGTAAAAATATTTGTTAATAAGCCTTTGCTGGTTTGCTGTTTTGAAGCACAATACAAACAAAAGAATCTGAAGATGACGACTTGACTGTCATCCTGCTGAGATCTCCCACTTTTGCTAACACAGACGAGCCAGGCAGCGCTGCTCCCATTTCCACAAGCACGTGTGAAACAATGTGGCCGCTATTGGCTAAACTGAAAGCACAGTGAATACAGCCTGATGTCCTCAATGTAAAACTGCACTTTGGAGGAATTGCAAGCTAGGAGAGCAGCACGCACACACACACACACACACGCGCGCACACGCGCGCACACGCACACACACACACGCGCGCACACTTTACTGTTTCAGTCCCCTCTCTTTGCCGGACGAGTGTGAGGTGAGAGGTTATGAAACCCGCACATCTTCATGCCTGGTTTCCTCAGCCAGCTTGAGGTTACGTTTCACAATGCAGGTAGAAGCCATATGAGGAGAGCAGCAGACCGCCGGCCTCATGATGATGATGGTGGTGGTGGTGGTGGTGGTGGGGGGCGTTTCTGCCACTCTAATGTCAACACAGCAGCGGTTTCTCGGCAGGGGCAGACACACACGTGGTCAGCCTTTTGCTGTCCTGCTCTTCAGGTGGGGGATGGGCTGCCTTATAAAAAACATAAAAACATTATTTACCTGCTCTTTATTCCTAAGAGTAGCTGAAGTAAAACATGCTCTGACTGGAAGAGCTTTCACAGGGTCTCGGAAGAACAGATGTTCCAACGGCAAAGGACCACAAAAGCTCTTTTAAAGACGGTACATCAATCCACAGTCAGGAGATTTTTCATTCTGTTTCACCTCATGCTGGGAGTGGCTGTCTTTCAGGAGAACAACCTGAAACATCAAAAGGAGCCGCAAAAGAACATTAGCATCAGTCAGCATCATCCGCACTGGCTGGTCTGCATGAGTCCCCAAGTAGAAAAACATTGAGAGCTGATGCCACAGAGGAAACCACAGCACACACCAGTACGTATGTACCCATGAAGAACAGTGGAGGAAACTGGTCTGGAGAGTCCATTCAGGACTCATGCATCCCTCTCAAAATGAGCTGGGCCATGCAGCATAACGATGAGGGAAAAACACCAGCATCAGTCTGCAGGAGAATGGCTTAAAGCTGGCCATTCATGGACCAAGAACACGGGTGAGCAGAAAGAGGAAGTTGCCCGGACACCTCCTAAATGGGGTGCAGCTACAGGAAGTGTTTGCTTGAGGTTATTTCTTTGCAAGCTGGTTCCACCATTTGCAAAATATAAAGGCCTGCATACTTTTTAACAGTCCTGGCTGTGAATGTATTAAAATAATACAGACTGTACAAAGGAAGATCAGACCACATCTTCACAGCAGTCAATGCTGGATTAACTGCTCAGAAAGACTGTCCTCCAAACTGCACATTATTCTAACCTGTGAGCTGGATACGGAACCCTTTAGTGACTCAGTTTTACTTAGAAAAACGGAGGGCACTGAAAAAGAAAAGCTTTGTCACTGTATGTTACCAGGACAACAGAAATATCCATCAATAACCAGTATCACAACAGGGCCGAGTACAAGAATAAAACCCAGTGGTAAAGTGAAGGAAGAGGAGAAGCAGGGGGCCCAGGGAGTTTACACTGCTATGAAAACAGTGAGGTACGGACATACCTTGTTAAATTGTGGTTTGACAAGGGAAAAAGAAAGATTAAGTGCGAGGAAGAGAAAGGAGAAGAATGGAGAGAGAGGTAAAGAAGGAGAGAATAATATAAAGGGAGGGAGCAAGAGGGGCCAGAAAAGAAGACTATGATATATAGAGGGAGACTGGGTGAGAGAAGAATATAGCGAGAGCTGGAGAAAGATAAGAGAGAGCCACATAGTGTGAGGGGTGTGGGGGAGGGAGAGTGAGAGAGAGAGAGAGAGAGAGAGAGAGAGAGGGAGGGCAGGAGGGTGATATATAGAGAGGTGAACACTGAATCTTCCCCTACAGGAAATTACCTTTGCCTGCTGGAGCCGGAGCTTGTGAGCTTATCCGCATACGCGACTGTGTTTTGCTACTTGGAATTCTTCTGAAGGCTCTTCCGTTTGTCCCTGGGGTCGTCCCCTCCCCCGAGGCGGCCGCCGAGCATCTGTGTGTCGCTCACCGCCCAGGTATGGATGCGACTCAGGTTGTTGCGTATGCCGTGATGTGGGTCGTATCTGTGACGTCTGCCGAAACCAAGACCCCAGGTAAGATGATGCTGAATGTTCACGTCTACCTAACTTTGAATACCAAGGAAAATGTTCACTTTGCGTACATAATTAATATTATCGACACCAAAAAGTTGGTCCAATAAGACATTCAGATTCAAGACTGCATTATATAGCATATTCTGCAACAGAAATGACAAAGACTAGATGGTATTTCATCGCAGAAATGATGAACACTCCTGATGACCTGCATTTTCAGGCTGGGACAGGGCTGTGTGACCCAGGGATGGGGAAGTGGAGATAAGTTTTAGAAAAGGAGGGAAGAACAGATGTGAAACATACGGAAGAGGGGATGTGGTATTGCTGAAGCTGGAGCAGGCATCAGGGGCAGGGCATGCCGGCCAGAGACGAGAGATCAGAGACCAGGTGAAGGGGGAGCCTGTTCGTCCTGAGAAGGATTTTCCCCGGTCCGTGAAAGCTGCATGTTTGAACTTGATCACGCTCTCTGAAAGCGGAATGTTTCTCTACATGCCTGAGCAGGATATTCTGCCATGCTACTGCCGTGTTCCCTGCAATCATACCGCTTACCCACACACTTGAACACAGCATAACTCCTGCTTTGAGCCTCCCTTTGCCTGTCTCTGTACTTCCTCTTCAGTTCGGTGGTGTCCGGTCTCTCACATACGTTTGTTAAGGCTGTTTAAGCCGCTGAAGCACATCCCACAACAGCAAGATGCAGCCATGTTCAACGTCCAGCTCAGATAAGAGCAGAACCCAGCACTGACTCTGCCTCGGGGGAGCTCTCCAGGGCCATCTTGCAGGCTGGCCCGACCGACGTGACTGCCTCTTACTGCTGGGGCTGCCTGAAGATCCTGAGCTGATGTGCCTGCTTCCTGTGGGCAGCAGGCTGGCTGCTGAAGGCTTAGTTAAACTGGCCCCAGTGTTGTTCTGTTCGGTTACAATATTGGGACCTAGGACAGTAGTTCAGGGGTGTGTAGGAGCCACACTGCTGAAAGTGACAACACTGATGTCATTAATAATACTGAGAAGCAAAAGACACTCCGGTATTCAGTCATTAATTCAGACACACACACACACACACACACACCACAGACGAGCTGTGCTGTTCAAAGGTTAAACTGAAAGCTATTTCTGATGGAAACTGCATTGGCTCTGCTGATGTTCACTTCCAGTTCATTTTTCTCATCTTTCTTCTACACTCAATCAAAACATACACTATATGCACAAAAGCCATTGTGACACCTGCCTGGGCAAAATCTCATTCCAAAACCAAGGGTATGCATAAGAAGTTGGTCCTCCTTTGCCTCCACCCTTTGGGAAAGGCTTTACTCTAGATGTTTGAATATCGTTGGTGGGATTTGCTGCCATTCAGCCATAACAGCATCAGTGAGGTTGGGTATTGATGTTGGGTCATCAGGTCCCTTTCTGTTTGAGTGGCCTACGACATCACAACTGAACTCTTGCTGCTTATAGAAGTCTCCACATCACAGTCACTTCACTTGCAGTTAACCAAAGCAGAAATGTGGTACTGACTTCTTGAGAAGGTGGCATCTTATGATGGTGTCAAGTTGAAAGCCATTAATCTCTTCAGTATGACCCAGTATTGCCACCAGTGTTTGTTGCCTGAGATTGCATGGCTATGTCATTCATTATACACCTGTCACAGGAATGAGTATGGCTTAATTATCCAACTCCAAAAGTATGTGAAGCCCCCTATTAACCAGAGTCCTAATACTCTTGTCCATGTAGTGCAGTTCCCATGTAATAACATCAGCTGTTCAGTAGCACCACCTGGTGGTAAAGTAGGCCACTTACATGTGTCTGTCGAAGAAGCTTGGTTTGCAGTCCCCAAGGACGACCCCTCATCAGGCTTTGAATCAGGATGTGCCCAGCAGACCCCCATGCCTGTCTCCCTCTGCAGAAATCCACAATGTGACGTGTCTTCTTTCGACGGATTGCACACTGCCCTGCCGCTTCGAGCCTGCCGGTGAGCCCCTCGTCACCTGGTACAAGCATGGCATTGACCTCCGGGGCTCCACCAGCCTCAGCGATGGGCTTGAAAAACAGGCGCTGCAGTACAACAACCAGACGCATCTCCTCAAGGACCAGGTTTCAAGCGGTGATGCTTCATTGCTGCTGAGAAGCTGTACATTTCAGGACCGTGGGGAGTACACGTGTCACATCAACAGCACAGCCGGGGAGCAGGACTCCATCATCATCATCATCATCATCATCCTCCGAGTCCAAGGTCAGTCTGCCTGAAATGTCGCCACGTGCCCAGAAACGGCCTCCTGACTGTCTGTGTGCCACAGGTCCCGTCCACGCCGTGACCACGCAGATGGCCCACCCCGCACGCCGACAGCTCACGTGTTCGTCTCAGCATGTTTACCCAGCCCCACGTATTCAGTGGTCCACAGAGCCCGCCGTAACCCCACGAGCCCTCAGAGCATCCACACGGATGGTGGCGGATCAAAGCGGTCTTTACAGCATACAAAGCACGGTGACTATGGTGGGAACGCTCTCTGACTATACCTACATCTGCACAGTCTCCGCCTCCTACAGCAGTCAGACCTGGAGGGCCTCGCTGAGAGCGAGAGGTACTACATGAGCTCACATGCATAGCTGAGGTACACTCAGCCATGACTATCTGAGAAACGCTCTCAAACCTCTGTTTGTTTCCAGACATGACAGGCATAGAGGGCCAAGCACTGACCATCCCGTGCTTTGCTCCTACGAATATCCACAACTTCACTCTCACCTGGGCCTTCATGACAGAGGGACAACCCTCTGCCTTCCTCAACTTTAGCAGTCAGACCGGAGAGGTGTCCAACGACTGGCCTGGCCGGGTACAAGTGGACCCAGCCCGGGCTCGGGCAGGAAACGGAACCCTGCAGCTCCAGAACTCGGCAGGCCAGAAGACAGAAGGAACATATAGCTGTACCTTCTGGGCCGATCGTTCAACACACGTGGTTTACACCTACGTTAGCAGCAGAGCTGCCGAGCCGGGTAAGGACCTATGCTCTCTAAATGGATATGATTATTAGTGATCAGTTGGTAGGATCAATGTGAATTGGAGATAGACGAGAAGCTCTTCTCCCATGTGCTGTGTGTCTCCCGTGCAGGTCAAAGCTATCACCGCTTATGGATCACTGCTGCCGTGGTGGCTGCTCTGCTGCTGCTGGGAGTTCTGTTATTGCTCTATGCTAAATGGAAAGGTCAGCTTCAGTGCAGCCTCCACACAAAGTCGCCAGCTGCTGTGGTCACTCCTTAACCACTGTTTACAAGAGCTACACTTTGGTTACCAGTATTGCAACTTATCTAAACTAACCAATCGTACTACACTTTCCTGAAGCCACTCCGAAGTAGGCACTGGATGTTTACACAGTTGTTGTTGTTCAGTCGCGCAGTCATGTCCGACTCTTCGCGACTCCACGGACCACAGCACGCCAGGCCGCCCTGTCCTCCAACGCCTCTCAAAGCCTGCCCAAACTC